>OY284479.1:16651097-16722978 GCA_958336345.1 Dorcus parallelipipedus
CGACTTCCGGTACAACCGGAAGTGATACAAAGGCAATTTTATTTTATTTAAAGAGATCTCCACGGAAAACCCTTGCTCCTTAAATTTCAAATATCTACGTGAACTGCAACCTTGAAAACTTTTAACGAACGGTTTATGTGAATATCCCTGTATACAGGTTCTCCCAAATAGAGTGGCCTATTAAAATATTACAGGGAAGGAAATATACAAAAATTCTGAAAATTGGTCCAATGCCCTAAGACATAGTGATCTTTCCGCGTAAAATATTTTCACTCTTACATTACTTCCGGTTGTACCGAAAATCGCCATTAACTTTCTTATTTTAAATGGAATGTTACATTTTTTTATTACAAATTCTGATTCTGATCATCATTCTAAATAAAAAATGTAAAGACTTCTTTGTGGCTAAGTGTAACAGATTTTGAGATATCTTTAAATTTCTTTAAAAAGAAGTTTGGGTAACCTTCCAGTTAGAAAATTGTATGTATCTATCACACTTTCAAATTTCAAGATTCAAGTTGCATATCGTTTGAAAGTACAATCTTCAGGCTTTCAAATCATCTTTCCAAATAGTCTTTCCAAAAAAAATCACAGGCTGGTTACAATATGGTGTCCAATGTCAATACGTTTAACTGCACAAAACTCAATTTTCTTAAATGAAACACCCTGTATGTTTTTACAGAATCAAATTCTGCGTCGAATAGTAATACAATGCCCTATACCTGTTTCTTTTAGTTTTCCTGTTATTAATAATTCTTTATTTTAATGGTATATCTGGCTACAGTTAATCCAATTTTTCGCTGTAAGTTTCGGCAAAACAACAATATTTATTTACTTAACACAAATAAAGATACAAAACAATAAAATTAATAAAATAAATAAAATGAAATCCTAACATAAAAATCTGGATGGAGCTCGAACCCACAGCACCAAAGACGTGATACAGCGGATTAATTAGCTCTACATCTTAATGTTTAATTCTAAAGTCTACAAATTTTGCTCAAATTGTCTGCCATTCATTTGGAGGCAATTTCTAACTCGTGATATAACACTTTCTGTTGTTGAAACGGTACAAGATATCAAAATGCGGTCTTCTCCATTTATTTTCTAATAAAATCGGGCTCCAGGCACCGAGGTAAGTTTTTATCTAAATCCTCTAGAAATAGGAGTTTCCCATTAAAAGTGTCAAATTTGGGCCACATGCGTACATGCTGTACATGCGTCTGAAGTATAGTCGCGCGCAGCTTAAGTGCTACATATTTGACAGTTCTCTGAGCCTTGTATCACAAGGTTTTAAGGGTGATTTTTGCGTGCGGAAGGTGCATTTAAGGTGCGCGGGACTGTACATAGACTGTGTATAAGGTATGTGTGGGTATTTAGTATCTATTTGACAAGCACTAACGCACTAACCTACCAGGTTGGTTTGACTTGCAGTGGATTTATCGAGCTACGCTCCTGTTGACGAACGCGAAGGGATCCTCAAATTCGTTTCTCTCGCACCAAAAACACTTCGAATTTGACTGAAAACTTCATTTAACAGCTTTTAGAGTAACTCCGAGCAATACAAACGAACAGACCTATTATGACAAGAGTCTAGCCATCAAACCAGGAGGAGCAATTCGGTAGTTACTAAAGTAAACATAGATGGCGTGCGGAAATGCGATTGAATCTCGAAATGAGAAACAAATGTTTTAAATTTGAAACATAACGCATATTTAGTATTACTTTCTGCGTTAAAGCTTTCTATTTCATGCCCAACTACATAGATACGTTCGTTGGAAATTGCATTTATTTAGTAAGTAAAAATTATATTAAATTTCAAAATGCAAGAATTTGTATGAATATTGTTTGAAACTTTTTATTAGAAAAGATAAATTGTAATCACAGCCCAAACTTTATTTGTGATCAAATTTGGAAGAACTACATCTTCTAAATGCGAAAAGTCGTTTTAATTTTCTCTGCTAAGGATGACATCAAAGCTGATCAAATATGTAAATATGTACTTACGTATTTAGATTAAAAAAATAATAAATTGTGGGTAAATGATTTGATTTTTATATAATGTGAGAAAAGTTAAAAAAAAATTTTCTCTTAAATTTCCTTTTGAGTCTAGACGAGGTAGTTGTGACGAGTTTAACGAAGGAACGGAATGAATAAAAAATAATAATTAAGAATATATAGCTTCTGGAGAAATCTAATAAAAATGTAAATTTTTCTGCATAATTTTCTTTTTCTTATCTTTAATTTCTTTTTTTAGAGCTGCTTATAGTTTATATTTGTATGCCTACAGACAGCAAGTACCTACATATTTTAATTTATATGTATGTTCTGATATTTGACTTTTCCTATAATTGTTGCTACTTCAATATCAATTGAATAATTTCAAAATTAATTTCATTTAAATTGCTACAAATTGTTACAAATTAATTTAAATGTGTTTTAATTTGATTTAAATACATACTTTTTAGACTTAGCTTAAATAGTTATGTTTGTTTAATTTTTGCAACAATCATTTAATGTGAGAGAAGTTTTAAAGAAAATTCTCTTTTAAATTTCCATTTGAAGTGTTAATTTTAACAATTTTAAATTGTTGTTTAATTTGTTACTGATATTAAACGTGCAACGTGCAGTTTTAAGTGGGACAGAAAGCGTTTATTTGTAATGACTCTTTCACTCGATAGAATATAACGCAAATTTTCTATTTCGAAATTTGGAAAAAAAACAGATACATTACCAAATTATAAAATGTGCAGTGAAGAAAATTAAAACAGGAATTTAATATACAGGGTGTCTCAACAGTGTGTTCTCGGGCCATATCTCCATAACTACTGAAGATACAAAAAAATTTTCAACGCAATTTCTTTTTTAATTTAAGAGATCTACAACACAAAATTATTTTCATCTATACAGAGTGAATCAAAACAGTGGTGCCGGACACAACTTTTTTATTTCAAATGGCATGCCCTATATATGAAACCAAATTTGGATTGCCCATAAAATTCTACACATTTTATGTATACCATTGCCTATACCTAAACCTAACCGTTCTTGAGATATTTAACATTTTGTCTAAAAACTGCCATTTGCAGCCACTATTTTATTTATTCATATTTTATTTATTTTTAACTCTAAGAAAAAGATTTTTGGTACAGATGTAGTTGATACATAAGCTTATCATAAGCCATCATTAAATGTACTTTTATCGCTACAGGCTGGCCATGGTAATAAACAAAATATCAGAAATTTCAAAATTCATTTCGGCCCCTTCGAACTAGGTTTTCTGCATTTTCCCGGTTTGTAAGACGAATGCCGATGGAAAACACCTAGTAGGTCGATCGCAGCGGCAGCGGGCAATATTACAATAGACAGCTTAACGCATTTCTGACAAGCTCATAGAGAGCTTGGGGCATGTATGACGTAAGTACAAAAAAATGTATAACTGTTTAAAGGAGTCACGTATTAGAACTAACTAATGCCTGTACATTATTGTCACTTGAAAATTAATTATTAAAGTCAACAGCTTCATTTGTTTGCCGTTTTCCACGGCCACCTTAGACAATAACTCGTTTTCAAAGAAATAATTCAAATAAATCTACAAATCTCAGAAAATATCTCAGATAGGTACAAGACATACTTAACAAAAATGAAAGTACTTTATTAAACGAAGAATTTAGGATAGAAAAATATAGGGCATGCTATTTAAGAAAATTGAGTTCTGTCATTTTGAAATTTCTGAGATTTTGTTTATTACCATGACCACCCTCTAGCGATAAAAGTACATTTAATAATGGCTTATGATAAGCTTGTGTATCAACTACATCTGTACCAAAAATCCTTTTCTTAGAGTTAAAAATAAATAAAATATGAATAAATAAATTAGTGGCTGCAAATGGCAGTTTTTAGACAAAATGTTAAATATCTCAATAACGGTTAGGTTTAGGTATAGGCAATAGTATACATAAAATGTGTAGAATTTTATGGGCAATCCAAATTTGGTTTCATATACTGGGTGTCTCTAAACCTATGTCTTTAATTGAAACCACAGATAGCAGTCAAAAAGAGAAGCAAAATTTGTTTACAACAATAGGGAACAAGTAAATAATAACTCCAGGAAAAATCAGTTTTCGTTTTCAAAGAAATTGTTTGAGTAACGCTGGTTGACGATTTAAATGGATTTAAATGTCTCAGCTGCACAGAATTGGTGTTTTTTTTGTGGCCATAAACGAATAAATACCGAGACGTGTCTGTTACGGTAGGTCATGTTTGTTCTTCGCAAAAAATTTCGCCAGGATTCTAAATAAAAGCGTATTCACGCGGCCGTTTCTTATTGCAATTACTTATTACTTATTTATGCTTATTTGTTTAAAGCAAACTGAATTCGTAGCACAATAATGTATTTCAGTTTTATTTGTTTCATTTTCATGACGGACAATACATCGATCTTAACACTGTAAACTGCAAAATGTTACGAGGGCTGTTTGATAATTCAGGTAAATTTCTATGAGATGGCGGCACTACTTGCATGGTGACGTCACAGCTAGCAAGTGTCATCCTTCCAACAAGATTATGCCAAATTTGAAATAAAAGTCAAGCATTGTTTTTGTTCTGTAGACGTTTGAAGTGTACACTGCAGCTGTTAACAAAAAAATGAAAAAAGGAGAATTTCGTGCAGTCATAAAACATTTTTATTTGAAAAAGTGGACGGCTGCTCAGATTAAAGCGGAGTTAAATGAAGTTCACGGTGATTCTGCACCGTCGCTGAAGACAGTTTATTTTTGGATAAATGAATTTAAACGTGGTCGAATGAACACCGAAGATGAAGCACGCTCTGGACGCCCAGTTGAAGTCACTAAGACCGATATTATTGAAAAAATCCAAAACATCGTCATGGAAGACCGTCGAATAAAAGTACGCGATATTGCTGAGACTGTAGGCATCTCATCTGAACGGGTGCATAATATCCTGCATGAGAAATTGCACATGAAAAAACTTTGTGCCCGATGGGTGCCGCGATTGTTGACTAGCGACCAAAAACAAACACGAAAGGAAATTTCATTGCAGTGTTTGGCAATGTTTAATCGCAATCCGAAAGATTTCTTGCGACGATTCGTTACCGTAGACGAAACATGGGTACATCATTACACTCCTGAGACAAAGCAGCAGTCGAAACAGTGCACAGCGAGTGGTGAAAGTGCACCGAAGAAGGCGAAGACCGTTTTGTCAGCTGGGAAGGTAATGGCCACTGTTTTCTGGAATTCACAAGGAATAATCCTGGTTGATTACTTGGAGAAAGGAAATACAATAACAGGAGCCTATTATGCAACTTTACTGGATCGTTTGAAAGAACAGCTGGAACAAAAACGTCCAAGATTGGCGCGCAAAAAAGTTCTGTTCCACCAAGACAACGCGCCATCGCATAAGTCGATCATTGCAATGGAAAAACTTCATGATTTAGGGTTTGAATTAATTCCCCATCCACCCTATTCTCCGGACTTAGCCCCGAGTGATTTTTTTCTCTTCCCAAACTTGAAAAAATGGCTTGGTGGGAAGAAATTTCCGTCTAATGAAGCTGTCATCGTCGCCATCAATGAATATTTTGCAGTCTTTGAAAAAAGCTATTTTTCTGACGGTTTGAAAAAATTAGAATCTCGTTGGACTAAGTGTGTAGCCCTCAATGGAGACTACGTTGAAAAATAAAATTGAATTTTTCTAAAAAAAAATGTTTAACTTGCTTTTTTACCCTAATTATCAAACGACCCTCGTATGTTTATGTTCATTAATAAGACGAAAATAAATGTCTACTAAAAATGCTGATAAATATTAATTAAATCCAAGAAACGAGTGTCTTAATTAGTTTTCGTGATGAAAATTTGATTCTGGTTCAAAATAATTCTGAATTTTCAGAAACGCTTACCTACATTCGCCTTGGCGATTTATTGGTTACAATAATTGCAAAGTCATAAAATAAAATTCAGCTTGCTTTCGTTCCTTTATT
Source organism: Dorcus parallelipipedus (assembly GCA_958336345.1). Lineage (NCBI taxonomy): Eukaryota > Metazoa > Arthropoda > Insecta > Coleoptera > Lucanidae > Dorcus > Dorcus parallelipipedus. The sequence continues at coordinate 16,657,093 of OY284479.1, forward strand.
GTTTGTTTTTATTATTATCATGCTATCATAAATTCACAGATGCTTACATTAGGGAGGGGGTTAGAATGAAAGACGACGAAGTGCTGAATAATAGTTTTTGAGAAAATTCAGTCCGAGCAAATGCGTTTGTATTTTATAAAAGACCGAAGTTAAAATAATTTTTTAAAAACATTAATACGCGGAGTATTACTTATCAAATTTACGTAGTGTGTAGTTTGTTTTGTGTTAGTTTAATTCGTGTAAATATTTGTGTATAACTTAATTTAAGCGTAAATAAGTAATAAATATGGCTCATCATGTGTATTCCAACGAGGAATTCATGGACATAGTGCTCTGTTATGGGGAAGCCGGACAGAATGCCGCTGCTGCAGCACAATTGTACGCAAAAAGGTTCCCAAACAGACTTACACCGCCACCAAGACGATTTATTGAAGCGGTTCAACGGGGACGGACTACTGGATCCTTAAGAACTCGACCTGGACACGAAGGAGGAAGACCGCGACCGAGGCGTGTATTAGATGCAGAGGAAGTCATTTTAAAAATAATTGCAGAAAATCCGTCCTTGAGCACCCGCGAAATTGCTCGCAACTTGCCAGTATCTCGTTCTAGTGTATTATACGACAAAATCAGCTGTACCCGTATCACATACAAAGAGTGCAGGCGATGATTCCCAATGATTATCCTCTTCGTCAGAGGTTTTTTAATTGGCTTTTACTGCAGCATCAAGAAAATGCAAATTTCCCTTGCAATGTCTTATGCACTGACGAATCCATTTTTACTCGTAATGGTATTTTAAATTTTCGCAATTCACATTGAAAATCCTCATGCTATTAGACGTACTAATTTTTAACAGCGTTTTTCTATTAATTTGTGGGCGGGAATTGTAAATAATATTCTTATAGGACCATATGAGCTACCTCCACTGTTAAATGGAGCAACTAATTTGCAGTTTTTCAGAGACCTGCTGCCAGAACTTCTTGAAGATGTGCCACTAAACATTCGGCGAAATCTTTGGTTTTTACACGATGGTGCTCCTCCTCACTATAACCGTGCTGTGCGGGACCACCTAAACGCAACATTTCCTAGACGCTGGATAGGTCGCGGAAGTAATATACCGTGGCCTCCACGTAGTGCCGATTTAAATCTTCTGGATTTCTTTTTATGGGGCTACATAAAGCAGCGTATGTATGTGTCTGAAGTGGATACAGTTGATGAATTGCGTCAACGTATACGTGCCGTCGTAGAGGAACTTCGAAATAATTTTCCAATAGTAACGAATAACTGGATACGACGTGCCGAATTATGTGTTAATACCGCAGAACAACATTTTGAACATTTGTTGTAAATATTAGTGCCAAGAACAAGAAGTGAACTTTAGTACAATTCATAATGAATGCACAGGTATGACAACACGTTTGATATGCATTTTATGCTGTACTGTACTTTTTTTTTATTTCACATATCGTTGTTTTATTATCACAATCGTAGACGTACAGTTTTAATACAACAATTCTTGTCACATTGTACCTACTTCCTTAAGAAAGCTGCAATTTATTTTTTTATAAGCTGCAGAAACACATTTCGCTATGCCAGTAATTGTCGGTGAAATACATCTGGACATTGACCTAGTTCTTTCAAACGTAAATGTTTTTGTTTACAAAATAAATCTTAAATTTACTTTACAGAAACTCGTTTTGTTTCTTCGTAGGTACTTAACTTGAATATTTACACTGTATGTTTAAAGTTATAAATTATTGCAGCACAAATAAAATATATTTTTTCAACAAAAATGATAATTTTTGTATAAAATTACTGAGCAATTTGTAAAAAATATCGTTACAGCATAAACAATTTCTCAATAAAAACACAGTATTTTCATATAACTTTGCTATGTATTTGTAAATATTGCAATGCAATTATAAGATTAACAAAAGTAAATGTCATTTACCTAAACAAAAGTAAATATTTTCCCATTACAATTTTAAATATCACTGCAGCACAACCATAACACTTTTTAAACAGAAACCAAGTACTTTTCTTTTTAATATAAGTTAACCATCTATTTGAAAACATGTTTGCCTTATAAGCATTTTCTCTCAACAAAACATAAATATCCTTTTCAAATAACTTAACTATCAATTTTTATATTTTAATGCCGTAATCAAAATCATTCTAATATAATTTTACTTAAATAACAAACTGTTTGTACTAACATTTACTTATGACTTCTTATTTTTATCCACATAGGCTTGTAAAACAAGAAGCTGTTGTTCCTCTATAGCTAGTTCTCGCTCTTTTAATTGAAGCTTTTTGTCTTGTGCTATTTTTCTTTTTTTCACTTCTATTTTGGCACGCATTAATTCCTCCTCCAGGGTGTCTCTTTTCTTATACTGATCCACTTTCAATTCTAAATTTTTTTTTTTAGAAAATACATTTTCCGATTTTCTGCTGATTTAGCTTTTTTCAAATTCTGTAAATTTCTCTCAGACGTACCTTCAGTTTTTGTTTTATCATCAGTTTCTGTATTTTCCTTTCTGATGATGGAAATGCTGGATGAGTTGTTATCATCATCAATTTCTTTATTTTCTTTACCGACGCTGAAAATACTGGTTGAGTGGCTACCATCATCAGTCGCTTTGTTTTCTTTATCGAAACTGGAAATGCTGGTTGAGTGGCTACCACCATCAGTCGCTTTTTTTTCTTTACCGATGCTGGAAATGCTGGTTGAGTGGCTACCACCATCAGTCGCTTTTTTTTCTTTACCGATGCTGGAAATGCTGGTTGAGTGACTGCAACTGGACAGTGGTCGATCACCTAGTATTGCATCCATGTCATTGAAAAATGCAAATCGGGACTGTCCTCCTCGACCTGTTTTTCCATTGTTGTCTTTAATGGTTTTATAAGTCCGCAACATATTTTTCCATTTTGTTTCTATCATTTTTTCTGTCTTTACAATGTTCTGTGACTGTAGCTCAGTTGCTATATTTTGCCATACAAATTTTTTATTTTTGTAATGGTTTAAGTTTTCTTTATGCTTTTCATATGCGTGTAACAATGCTGCAGTTTCGTCTTTGGACCAAATTTGAGCAAATGAATTATTATTATTTTCTGTACTATTGCTAATGTTGCTGCTTTGTGATTCTTGATAATTGTTGTAAAGTGTTGTCGCAAATGTAATATCTGCGAACAATTATGAACAAAAACTCCTATTAATTAATTATAATGTTTTTAAATATTATATATATATATATATATATATATCCAGCTATCATTTGAGCGTCCTTATATTGTCAATTTGCCGTCAATTGGGCGTCCGAAGTAATTGAGCGACCGTATGCGCACGCTCGATTGTATACCATGTTAAAAAATTTTTGGGACATCGTGCGACCTCTGCCTATCATTTAAAAAAATTCTTTCTGGACGCCCGAATGATGATCAAATGAAAGTTAGTGTATATTTTTAGTTCGAGCGTATATTCACCTGTGGCGCTAGTGTCGTTTGCGTATATAGGAGCGTGTATAGTCGGCTTTCACGTACAGCACAATAAGGCGTCCAGTAAATCTGTCAACACTGTTGTAATTGAAATGTGCAGCGGACGCTCTCTTGTGCATATCATTTATGCAAGCGAATATTTATTACACTTTTAAAAGCGAATGAAATTATAAACGTTGTCTATAATCTTAATGCCCTTCAAGTGTGTTACACAATGCAGTACTGATACAACGCAGCAAGAAAATGCAAAATTTTCACATAGAAAATAGAAAATAGAAAAATTTCAATGGCAAAATTTTCACATAGAAAATAGAAAAATTTGAATGGCTTCAATCTTGTTACCTTTCTTGAAAACAGGTATAACCTAGTAGACTGTGCAGGCTTTTTGTTCATACTTTAAACGGTACCTACACATTTTATTATTAGAAAATGTTAATTACAAAAGTTTTGTGGATTTACCTGAACCGCCAGAATTTACTTTTAAAAAGAACAAATGACAGTCGGAAACCTAACAAATGAGTTTCAACTTTGTTGAAAAATACTACGTAACTTTTTTATTAGAGATCCTACCACTTACATATTTTACATGTTGCAACAAAAAAGATAATCTGAGCACAAATTCGTTTTATCGGCGTTGGGGGCGGCGTGGTACTACGTAACATTTTTATTAGTGATCCTACCACTTCTATATTTTGCACATTGCTTCTAAAGAGCAACTAATAAAATCAATCTGAGCACAAATTCGATTTATCGGTATTGGGGGCGGTGCGGTACTACGCAACATTTTTATTAGTGATCCTACTACTTCCATATTTTGTACATTGCTTCTAAGGAGCAACTAAAAAACAATCTGAGCACAAATTCGTTTTATTGGTCTTGGGGGTGGCGCGGTACTACATAACATGTTTATTAGTGATTCTACTACTTCCATATTTTGCACATTGCTTCTAAGGAGCAACAAAAAAGATAATCTGAATACAAATTCGTTTTATCGGTGTTGGGGGCGGCGCGGTACTACGTAACATTTTTATTAGTGATTCTACTACTTACATATTTTGCACGTTGCTTCTAAGGAGCAACTAAAAAAACAATCTGAGCACAAATTCGTTTTATTGATGTTGGGGGCGGCGCGGTACTACGTAACATTTTTATTAGTGATCCTACTACTTCCATATTTTGCACATTGCTTCTAAGGGCAACTAATAAAATCAATCTGAGCACAAATTCGATTTATCGGTATTGGGGGCGGCGCGGTACTACGCAACATTTTTATTAGTGATCCTACTACTTCCATATTTTGTACATTGCTTCTAAGGAGTAACTAAAAAAATATTTGAGCACAAATTCGTTTTATTGGATTTGGGGGTGGCGCGGTACTACATAGCATGTTTATTAGTGATCCTACTACTTCCATATTTTGCACATTGCTTCTAAGGGGCAACTAAAAAAACAATCTGAGCATAAATTCGTTTTATCGGCGTTGGGGGCGGCGTGGTACTACGTAAGATTATTATTAGTGATCCTACCACTTCCCTATTTTGCACATTGCTTCTAAGGAGCAACTAAGAAAATAATCTGAGCACAAATTGGTTTTATCTGTGTTGAGGGCGGCGCGGTACTGTGTAACTCTTTCATTAGAGTTTCTGCCACTTACATATTTTGCACGTTGCTTCTAAGGAGCACAACAATCTGAGAACAAATTCGTTTTACTGGTGTTGGGGGCGGCGCGGTACTACGTAACATTTTTATTAGTGATTCTACTACTTACATATTTTGCACATTGCTTCTAAGGAGCAACAAAAAAGATAATCTGAATACAAATTCGTTTTATTGGTCTTGGGGGTGGCGCGGTACTACATAACATGTTTATTAGTGATCCTACTACTTCCATATTTTGCACATTGCTTCTAAGGGGCAACTAAAAAAACAATCTCAGCACAAATTCGTTTTATCGGCGTTGGGGGCGGCGTGGTACTACGTAAGATTATTATTAGTGATTCTACCACTTCCATATTTTGCACATTGCTTCTAAAGAGCAACTAATAAAATCAGTCTGAGCACAAATTCCATTTATCGGTATTGGGGGCGGCGCGGTACTACGCAACACTTTTATTAGTGGTCCTACTACTTCCATATTTTGTACATTGCTTCTAAGGAGCAACTAAAAACACAATCTGAGCACAAATTCGTTTTATTGGTCTTGGGGGTGGCGCGGTACTACATAACATGTTTATTAGTGATTCTACTACTTCCATATTTTGCACGTCGCTTCTAAAGAGCAACAGAAAGGATAATCTGAGTACAAATTCGTTTAATCGGTGTTGGGGCGGCGCGGTACTACGTAACATATTTATTAGTGATCCTACCACTTCCATATTTTGCACATTGCTTCTAAGGAGCAACAAAAAAGATAATCTGAATACAAATTCGTTTTATCGGTGTTGGGGGCGGCGCGGTACTACGTAACATTTTTATTAGTGATCCTACCACTTCCCTATTTTGCACATTGCTTCTAAGGAGCAACTAAGAAAATAATCTGAGCACAAATTGGTTTTATCTGTGTTGAGGGCGGCGCGGTACTGTGTAACTCTTTCATTAGAGTTTCTGCCACTTACATATTTTGCACGTTGCTTCTAAGGAGCACAACAATCTGAGCACAAATTCGTTTTACTGGTGTTGGGGGCGGCGCGGTACTACGTAACATTTTTATTAGTGATTCTACTACTTACATATTTTGCACGTTGCTTCTAAGGAGCAATTAAAAAAACAATCTGAGCACAAATTCGTTTTATCGGCGTTGGGGGCGGCGTGGTACTATGTAACATTTTTATTAGTGATCCTACCACTTCCATATTTTGCACGTTGCTTCTAAGGAGCAACAAAAAGTACAAATTCGTTTTATCGGTGTTGGGGGCGGCGCAGTACTACGTGGCTTTTTTATTAGAAATCCTGCTAATTACATTATATAGCACGTTGCTTCTAAGGAGCAACCAAAAAGATAATCCGAGCACAAACTCGTTTTATTGGTGTTGGGGGCGGCGCGGTACTATGCAACTTTATTATTAGATATTACATATTATTACATATCTTGCACGTTGCTTCTAAGGAGCAACAAGAAAGATAATCCGAGCGCAAATTTGTTTTATCGGTGATGGGGGCGGCGCGGTACTACCTAACATTTTTATTCGTGATCTTACCATTTCCATATTTTGCACATTGCTTCTAAGGAGCAACTAAGAAGATAATCTGAGCACAAATTCGTTTTATCAGTGTTGAGGGCGGCAGGGTACTATCTAACTTTTTTATTAGAGATCCTGCCACTTGCATATTTTGCACGTTGCTTCTAAAGAGCAACAAAAAAGATAATCTGAGCACAAATTCAATTTAAAGGTGATGGGGGCGGCGCGGTACTATGTAACTTTTTAATTAAAGATCCTGCCGCTTACATATTTTGCAATTTGCTTCTAAGCAACAACTAAAACCTTTATCTGAGCACCAATTCGTTTTATCGGTGTTGGGTGTGGCGGGGTACTACGTAAATTTTTATTAGGGATTCTACCACTTACATATTCTGCATCTTGCTTCTAAGGAGCAACTAGAAAGACAATCTGAGCACAAATCCGTTTTATCGGTGTTGGGGGCGGCGCAGTACTACGTAACTTTATTATTAGAGATCCCGCCACCTACATATTTTGCACATTGCTTCCAAGGAGCAACTAAGAAGATAATCTGAATTTGTTTTATCGATGTTGGGACCGGACCTCACACACGGACCTCATCTTGGAACTCAAGATGGTATCGACTTGTGATGTAGGGCATTTGCGACGAACAAAAAATCACACATATGACACATTAAAAGAAAGGTTTCACAGAGGCCAATTCGACAATCACACGGACCTCATTTTCAAGATGGTTTTGACTTATGACTTAAAACATTAACGACGAAGAAAAAATCACACATGTGGCACATGAAATGAAAGCTCTCGAGGAGGAGAATTCTAAAATCACAGTGACCTCATTTTGGAATTTAAGATGGTGTCGACTTATGATCGACAACATTTACGACGAAGAAAAAATCACACATGTGGCACATGAAAGAAATGTCTTGAAGAGGCGAATTCGACAATCACTCGGACCTCATCTTGGAACATTGCATCTTCGAGATCTTTTGTTTGATATGACACTTGTGGGGTTTTTCTTCATCGTAAATGTTTTTGGTCATAAGTCGACACTATCTTGAATTTCAAGTTGGGATCTGTGCGATTGTCGAATTGCTTCTTCGAAACATTTCATCTAGTCTACCTAATTGCAAACATCTTGAAATTCTTCATTTTATGATCTCATATTCAAGAAGACTATGATGCATGACCAATTGCACTTAATAAATATGGCAACATTGCTGGAGCTTACATTGTCTATTGAATGAAAACGTATACACAAATAGGACGCCTGATTGATGATTAATAGAAAGTAAGTGTATATCACCGGACGCTTTAAGTATAGCAATAAGAAAGGAGCTTCAAATGATAGTACACTTGCAATACCCACCGCGTGTCGCCATATTGGACGCCGCATGGAACAGTTATGAAAGGAGCTTCCAATGATACCGGGATGTATATATATATATATATATATTCAAAGTTTTATAAACAAACCTTAGGCTGTCCCATGGGCTCTAAACTTAGCCCCATTCTAGCCCTTCTAACTATGGATTTGCTATTAGAAGACTGCATCCCTAAATTATCTTTCTCCGTACCTTTCCTGAAAAAATACGTTGATGATATCATCTGTGCTATTCCATCAGGGAAATCCCAAGAAATACTAACCACCTTTAACAGCTATGATAAATACATAAAATTCACCATAGAAGAAGAAAACCCAGAAGACCAAAGTGTACCCTTCTTAGACACCAAAGTCATAAGAACAAATAATGATAACAAAATTATCACTGACTGGTACCGAAAACCTACGGCATCTGGAAGATTTATGAATTTTCACTCCAACCATCCCATAAAAATGAAGGTGAATTTAGTCCTAGCCTTAAAAAACAGGATAAAAAAAAAAAAAAAAAAAAATTTCACATCCCTCTCTGTATGAAAAAAACTTACAAATCCTATACAGTCTTATGATAGAAAACTCATACCCAGTAGCACTTATCAAAAAATTAATTTTCACCACCCCTGACCAGTCTAATACACAAACACTCAACAACCGTCAACACAATCCAACAGAAATTAAAATTTACAGATCTTTACCCTTCATACAGCAAATAACTTACAAAATTTCTAAAATTATTAAAGCTAACAATAGTAATGTCATTATAGCCTCAAGTAACCCATTTCGAATTAACAATATTATGACAAATTGTAAAGACAAATTAGAACTATTAGACAATAGTGACGTCATTTATAGAATACCCTGCAGCAGTTGTGACGAAGTGTATATAGGTCAGACTTCACAAAAAAAAAAAAAAAATTAAAATCTAGAATCACCCAACATAAAAGTGACACCAAAATTAAAAGCAAAAATAATTCCTGTGCATTAGCAGCACACTCTTCCAGCAAAAAACATACCATCAATTATGAAGATGTCAAAATTTTAACCAGAGAAAATAACCAACATAATCGTATTTTTTTAGAAATGTTGTACATACAACAAGAACCTAAGGCCATGAATGCAAAATCTGACATTAAACATTTAAGCAACATGTACTCCTACTTACTTCATTTACAAAACAAATTTCGAACAAATAACCTATCAGAATCCAATTTAAATTAACCGCGCTTTCATTCTTGTTCTTCTTGAAAATTAAAATAGGGAATTTAACTCCATTATGTTTACTTATAGTAAGGCTTCCGCCATTTTGTACGCCATATTGACTTAACGACATCAAACGTTTTAAATTGTGCAATCATGTGTTTAGTCCTTTTACAATTTTAATTTAAACCAACGGAGAAATCTTCTAAGTGTTATATTTACCTGATAAACTGTGTATTCACGACAGCAGAAGACTTAAACAATGTGTTAATTTCAACTTACCTAACGTAACCTCATTATTTTGTAAGTATTTTTCTTAAAGTAAATAGTAAGAGTTTGCATTGTATGAATCTTGTAGATCCTGATGAAGGAGAAAAACAGCTCCGAAATATCGATATAAATAAAAGAGTGAACTAAGAGGAACACGTTGTTCATTTAATTGACCGAAACCCCGTCATCAAAATTTATTTTATATATATACATATATACCTTCACGTGCTTTTTTTTGCAGTTTCAGCATCTACACGTATTGTAACCGTAGTGTTGTTTTCAACGTCTAAAATTTCTAGCAGTTCTTCATGTTCTATTCCTTCCATTTTCAAGCAAGAGACCATTAAATTTTACCTCACACACATTAATTAAATTTCTAACCTCAAAACAATGATGTGATCTAAATGATTCTTTAAATAAGCAGGATCACTTTGAAGTGATTTGGATCACTTTAAATTATGGTGGGGGTTAACTGATCTGGCAGGAATCGAAGAAAAATCGCAGAAAAGCTGTTTGAATCGATTTAGATCGATCCAAATCGGTGAATCGAATTCAGCTTATGTAGCAAACTTCAATTTGTCTATCCTACTGCAATGTTACAGGATGTCGTAAAATGTTGTAAAATCGTTTAAATCCACCTTAGGCGTTGAAAAAATAAATGGCACGATTCGTTCTCAAAAATCAAGTTACGTTGTTGGTTGCTAATGTGATGCAAATAAACATGTTGGTTTCTTAGGTTTGAGGGCGCAAAAGGCACTATTTACGCCCGCAAATTATTGTATAAATGACATTTTGATACGATTTTACAAAAAAAATTATTGTTGTTTTGCAAATTATTGCGAGTTCATTAGTAAGTAATATTCGGATTGATTGTTTCTGCAGACAACGGTGCTTCAGACTCTTAACATCTATACTTTATTATCAACAAATTAAGGAGTTCTGCTTTTCGTATTTAAACTTTTTGGAAAGTTATAGTTTCCAAAAGCAGTAATTATCATTTGGTAAGTGCCAACCATAATATTCTACACTAGTTAAGCAAAGTATAGCAAATTTATAGGTTACTGCGAAAATCTGCATTTTTCGTCGAAAACAATAAATAAGAATGCAATGCAATCGTTATTCTTTCTGGAATGGCAATTAAAAACACAACAGTTTGTGTTATGCACTGTTTCAGGAGGCACTTTTAAACAAAATTAACAGAAAGTGTAACAGATACGGCGTATTAGTTTTAACGTGTTTTACCAACGCCGACTAGAGGTAATAGGCCGTGTACATCCTTAATTCCGTAGCAAATCTCTAAGTCGCTTTTTCTAAACTCACAGTCTTCACAAGTCGCCTTCTAGCTGCGTGAGAGGACAGGTCGCGCTCTTGCCGTTGTATTTCATTTCTGTTTTGTAGGATAATTTTTCACTAATTTTAAATTAGCAATAGATGTTTTGAAATTACTACAACACAAGAAGAAATTAATTTAATGACTCGTATTTCGGGCTACATACAATATTTAATATTTAAAATTTTACCAAAACTGTCTTGTCAAGAATGCATCAATTTAATATCCACCGATAAAGAACTTATTTTACCTAAACAAAATGAAATCTATATCTATATTGATATCACATTGATATACTTTCTCGCGGAAAATTAAAATATCCAACGATCGATTTTGCGGCTATTTGTGTGTCATTGCTTTGTATACATATTTAAAATAATAGTTGAGAAGCATGAGGATATTTTAAAGTAGTTGGCAATCAAAAAAAATTATCAAATATATTTTCTATCATTTAGAAAATAATTTTTATTTGGATTTATTTCAGTTCAAATTAGAAAAAAAAAAACAAATTAAGTTAATTTATTTTTATGCTTGAAAATATTAATATTAAATATGTTTTATGAAATTTAATACATTATTAAATATTTAATTTTGGATAAGAACACGAAAAATACACAAAGCAACCATTGTGTTAATAAATAATAATAATTTGATTACATTCCCGCATGCATTCGTAGAACCTCGAGAGAGAGTTATCGGTTGCCCGCTTGTACTCTCTCGCTAGGGAAAGACTTCGACCCCCACTCTTAAAGCAGAGCCTGTATGTTTAGGAAGCGTTGGTTTTACCTGATCTGATAGAACTGGTCGTATTGAACCGTGCGTATTCTGCACGTTATATTCTTTGCGGTGAGTTTGGTCAGATAGGTCAGATAAAACGAATTCAGCTGTAATCTAACGTAAATAAATACGTATCACAAAATCTTTAAACCGGACACTAAATAGCGTACAAAAAAGATTTTGTGATACAATTTTCATCGGACAAGAACCAACTTTAAATGTAAATAAATACAAAACATTGACCATTACTTGTCTGTGGCAGTTCCAGTTATGACCACCAGAGGGAGAGCAGTTTACTGAAATCGCCAATAGTTGAAGCGAAACTTAAATTTCCTCAAAAAAATTTAAATGGGACCGTATTTTTAAGTCTAACATACGTAAAATGTATTGGTCAACTCTAAAGGTTAGGGTTTTTGAGATATCTGCACTTACAGTACAAGTTCTGATAAGAAATAAACAGAAAACGAAGGGCGCAATTATATTTATATTTGTGTTGAATTTAAACCCCTGACCATTGCTAACTTGCGTATTTTTAAAGATAGAAATTTGACTAAATTGGCAAAGATTGTCTCAATTTCGTGCTGATTATGAATTTATAATAAAAAAAACAATTGCATTACTAGTTGCCAAAATACTTATACGATCGTTCTTTTTTAAATAGCAATGTGGTAATTCTTGTCATTCATCCGGTAGATTTTTTTTCTTAAATTTCTTAAATCTCTTACAAAATAACGAGATAATTCAAGAAAATCATTTTCGAATGGAATTAAGAAATTTTGATATCGCCGTAAAGAGAAAGAAAATCTCTACCGAATGAATTGCTATTTAAAAAAATACGGTTGCACCAATATTTTGACAACTAGCAGTGTAATTGTTTTTTTGTTTTTAATTAGAAATTCAGAATCAGCATAAAATCAGATAATCCTAGCTAATTTAATCGAATTTCTATCTTTAAAGATAAAAAAGTTAGCAATGTTGAATGGTTCGAATTGAACAGCCTGTATTGTATTGCATTAGAATTTATATTAGAACTGAATATTGGTAAATAGCTTCAAACGTTCAATCTTACAATAGTTCTTCTTGTATTTTTATATCTTAAAATGGTGGAAAATATTAGCTATAAATGACAACATCAAAAAAAAGTTTATTCTGACAAAATAAAATTTGATTCTGATTTAAAAATAATCATAATTTTTTTAAATTGTGTTATACTTTTGCATATTATTATTTTGTTGATGTCACAAATTAATAAATTAATTTTTACTAAGTATACTCTTGAAGAAAATTTGTAACTGAAGGTAATATTTGTTTTATAACCTCTGCAAATTTTAAGTAAATGGTAGCACGATTGTTTTGAGAAGTGACGGAACTCTTAAGATGAGGACGAACTTGTTAAGGTGCGGATACTCTGGCGAGTTACTTGCGACAAAAATCGCGCAAGTTACTTCCATGTCTGTTTACACTATTAGCAATAATTGTCGCAATTATCTGTCGGGCAAGTCCAGTGAGTAAAGTAATAAATCGCAAATCTACAATTATGCGTGTTTAAACTGGCAAGAAAGAATCTAGCGCGAGATCTTTCAGACATTTCAGCGAGTCGACTCGCAATCCTATTTACATTAGCGACATCAGTGTCGGAGAGTAACTCGTGCAAGTTTTCTCGCATGTCTATCCGCACCTTTAAAGAACCAAGGAGTGAACTACTGTTGTTATTAAGGTGCGAATAGACTGGCGAGTTACTTGCGACATATTTCGCGCAAGTTACTTCCATGTCTATTTACACTATTAGCAATAATTGTCGCAATTATCTGTCGGGCAAGTCCAGTGAGTAAAGTAATAAATCGCGAATCTACAATTATGCGTGTTTAGACTGGCAAGAAAGAATCGAGATCTTTCAGACATTCCAGCGAGTTGACTCGCAACCCTATCTGTGTCTATCCGTACCTTTAAAGCCGTGGGGAAAAATCGCACAAACAGATGATGATATTGCTTCATATTCTACAAAGACAGTGACATCTGCCACTAGTTTCTTGTTTAAATAATACTGGGTGTTTCTAAACCTATGTCTTTAATTGAAACCACAGATAGTAGTCAAAAAAAGAAGCAAAATTTGTTATACAACAATAGGGAAAAAGTGAATAATAGGGAGTTTTAGCAAGACGTTCCGTTAAACTTTACGTACGTTAAACGTCGAAACTCGATATCTGATTGACTAAATCTACACTGTTGTTAAGCAAAATAGCCTTTAGCGTACGACATTTTTGTCGTAACGTCTTGCTAAAACTCTCTATTAACTCCGGTAAAAATCAGTTTTCGTTTTCAATGAAATTGTTTTAGTAACGCTGGTTGACGATTTAAATGGATTTAAACGTCTCAGCTGCGCAGAATTGGTGTTTTTGTGGCCATAAACGAATAAATACCGAGACGTGTCTGTTGCGGTGGGTCATGTTTGTCCTTCGCAAAAAAATTTCGCCAGGATTCTTCACGCGGCGTTCCTTACGAGAATAATTGCAATTACTTATTAGTCTTATTACTATTTTATTTATGCTTATTTATTTAAAGTAAAATTTAAAAGCAAACTGAATTCGTAGCACAATAATGCCTTTCAGTTTTATTTGTTTCATTTTCATCACAGTACATCGATCTTAACACTGTAAACTGCAAAATGTTATGTTTATGTTCATTAATAAGACGAAAATAAATGTCTACTAAAAATATTGATAAATATTATTAAATCCAATAAACGAGTGGCCTAATTAGTTTTCGTGATGAAAGTTTAATTCTGGTTTAAAATAATTCTGAATTTTCAGAAATGTTTACCTACATTCGTCTTGGCGATTTATTGGTTACAATTGTACTGTCATAAAATAAAATTCAACTGGCTCAGTTTCATTCTTTCGTTCTTTTATTGTTTGTTTTTATTATTATCATGCTGTCATAAATTCACAGATGCTTACATTAGGGAGAGGGTTAGAGTGAAAGACGAAGTGCTGAATAATAGTTTTTGAGAAAATTCAGTTCGAGCGAGTGTGTTTGTATTTTATAAAAGACCGAAGTTAAAATAAATTTTTAAAAACATTAATACGCGTAGTATTATTTATCAAATTTACGTAGTGTGTAGTTTGTTTTGTGTTAAAATAAATTTTTAAAAACATTAATACGCGTAGTATTTTTTATCAAATTTACGTAGTGTGTAGTTTGTTTTGTGTTTAATTCGTGTAAATATTTGTGTATAACTTAATTTAAGTGTAAATAAGTAATAAATATGGCTCATGTGTATTCCACATGTATGGTCATAGTACTCTGTTATGGGGAAGCTGGACAGAATGTTGCTGCTGCAGCACGATTGTACGCAGAAAGGTTCCCAAACCGACTTACACCGCCACCAAGACGATTTATTGAAGCGGTTCGACGGGGACGGATTACTGGATCCTTAAGAACTCGACCTGGACACGAAGGAGGAAGACCGCGACAGAGACGTGTATTAGATGCAGAGGAAGTCATTTTTGAAATGATTGCGGAAAATCCGCCCTTGAGCACCCGCGAAATTGCACGGAACTTGCCAGTATCTCGTTCTAGTGTATGGCGTATTATACGACAAAATCAGCTCTACCCGCATCACATACAAAGAGTGCAGGCAATGATTCCCACTGATTATCCTCTTCGTCAGAGGTTTTGTAATTGGCTTTTACTGCAGCATCAAGAAAAAGCAAATTTCCCTTGCAATATTTTATGCACTGATGAATCCATTTTTAGCCGCAATGGTATTTTAAATTTCCGAAATTCACATGTGTGGGCGTTTGAGAATCCTCATGCTATTAGACGTACTAATTTTTAACAGCGTTTTTCTATTAATTTGGGGGCGGGAATTGTAAATAATACTCTTATAGGACCATATGAGCTACCTGCACTGTTAAATGGAGCAACTTATTTGCAGTTTTTGAGACCTGCTGCCAGAACTTCTTGAAGATGTGCCACTAAACATTCGGCGAAATCTTTGGTTTTTACACGAGGGTGCTCCTCCTCACTATAACCGTGCTGTGCGGGACCACCTAAACGCAACATTTCCTGGACGCTGGAGAGGTCGCGGAAGTAATACACCGTGGCCTCCACGTAGTGCCGATTTAAATCCTCTGGATTTCTTTTTATGGGGTTACATAAAGCAGCGTGTGTATGTGTCTGAAGTGGATACTGTTGATAAATTGCGTCAACGTATACGTGCCGTCGTAGAGGAACTTCGAAATAATTTTCCAATAGTAACGAATAACTGGATACGACATTTTGAACATTTATTATAAATATCAGTGCCAGAAACAAGAAGTGAACTCATAAAATTCATAATGAATGTACTATGCTGTACTGTACATTTTTTTATTTCATAAATTACTAATCGTAGACGTACAATTTTAATACAACAATTCTTGTGACATTGTACCTACTTCCTTAAGAAAGCTGCAATTTATTTTTTCATAAGCTGCACAAACACATGTCGCTATGCCAGTAATTGTCGGTGAAATACAGATGGATATAAAAAAAAAATTCCGATGACGCGCGCGCGGCATCTGGACATTGACCTAATTCTTTCAAACGTAAATAAAAAATTTATTGCAGTTTATTGCTTTTTATTGAAAGTGGACTTGCTTCAACACGTCATAAACTAAGCAGAGATTTCAAAACAAAGGAACTGCACGCGCTTGCGGTAGGTTAGTTTTTCATTTTTGAGCAATACCGTTCATATTTGGGGAATCAATCGCTTTTATAATGAGGAACTTACAGTTTTAATTAAAAACATAGGTTTTGAGACATCCTATATATTAAACTAGAAAATGTTACTTCATGTTATGGAAGAAATTTTTATTTGTAAAGTTAAATGAAGTTAATAAAACTATTTAATAAAATTTTGTGTTGTTAGAGAACTGTTTGTTTAAACGCTAAATATGATTAAGTACATTTATGCGAATAGAATGGATTGATTCATATCGAATTGAGTTGTTAGTATTACGTTTAAAGTTAGAAATAAAAATTTCGATGCCATATGACACGTAGTTACATATGCACACTAAAATTCCAAAGTAATGTCTCCCCTATAAATGTTAAATTGCGGCCTAATTCCTTCTGACCACTATAATAAGTGTACGTACAAACAAACGAGGAAGCAGGTAAACAAGCACAAAATAAAAACATTACTTACTTTTAACGCTCAGTATACGCCTAGCTTTAAAAAGGACAAAATCAAAGTGACTTGTTTCGTAAGAATACAGCAACTACAAAAATTCATCGAACTCATTTCCCAAAATGAGCAGAGATCTTAAAGACATTGAACGAACAATTATTTTTTTAGGAATAATAAATATTTTATCTAAACTTTCAGGATTTTGACTCTAGTGACATTGTTTATTATCTCTTACTCATTGTTATTTTAAACAATTAGGTATGACCAAAATTAACGTAAAATTCAGCAAGGGAATAAAAAGGTATAAAACACAGGTAAGTATAAGTAAAATTACATAGTAACAATACACGTATCGCATTGTAATTATTTACATGGTATTTAATCGCATTCAATTTATCGTATTTTTACATTGTATTTGCACAAATATACCTTGTGTCCCACGCAATATGCTCACCCTTCTAGAATTTTTTATTTTTTAATCGATTTCAATGAAATTTGGAAAATAAAAATTAATCAAAAAAATGAATTTTTCGACATACTATTGAGTACCATAGGATTTTCGGTTTCGCCGGTAGTGATGTCAACTTTCTTATTTTAAATGGAATACCCTATATTTTTTACATATTTGGAATCCGCAGATCATTGCGAGTCCTAATATGTATCATTTGCTAATTTTGGTTTCCATGACAACGAAAAAAAAATTGTCTTTCAATCTAGAATACTGTGAATCGCGTATTTTCATTCTAATGCGATCAAGCAATTCGAGAAAAGTACTATTTTGATTGTATTTTGATTTTTAACATTTTTAAAGCATTTCAAATTTTCATTAGGTTGGTCGTAACTAATTTTTTTAAAATGGAACCTCATGTGCTTCTTAGCTTAGTTCGACAGAATATTTTTTTCTGAGTACGCTGATACTTCATACATATACTTACATACATATACATACAGATACTTAATTCATACTTTCTTTGAAAATCATTTAAAACAGAACATGATTTATTGAGGTTTTATGCCCGCTCTGTCCTACGATGCTCGATAGTATGTCGGTATATACATTTTTTTGCTTAATTTTTATTTTCCAAATTTCATTGAAATCGATTAAAAAAATAAAAGTTCTAGAAGGGTGAGCATATGGCGAGGGATACCCGGTATATGTAAAATTACCTAAACGTTTATGTAATTTATAATATGTAATATCACAAGCAAAGTGCGAATTTACAATTCTATAAGTTTGCTATGCCAAATTACTATTTATTAAACTGAGCCACGGTTACCTATTTATTTAATTGTAAATTTACATTTTTTTTTTTTAGTGTAGGGCCACTTTCGGCTATACAGATAAAATTGCGGTGTTAGACTTAACACCGTTTTAACTCTTTTTGGGTGTTCCCTCGCGTCCATTTGCACAAGTAGTTAAACACGAAGATGTTAAAATTTCAAGGAGTGAAAGCAACATTGAAAAGAAAATAAAGGTGTTAGTTTGACTATACAAAGGTGTTGAAATTATTCTTTCAAGAAATTGTAGTTACACTTTAATGGTGTTGAAATTACGCTTTGCGGGTGTTACAATTACACTTTTATGTGCTATATTTTCATTTTTAGGTGACAATGTAACACATAATAATAATAATAATAATAATAATAATAATAATAATAATAATGATAATAATAAAAATAATAATAATAATAATAATGTAGGATTTTTCCTTTTATATAAGAATATTGTAAGTTTTAGTGGCAAAGAATATTTTTTTTCCGTCAAAAAATATACATCAACCACTTGTTTTTTTTTAAACAACCAACAAAACTGTCTATTCATAGCCGCCGTATAACTAGCCCAACAAATTAAATAAAACCCAAAATCAAACCAAAATCCTACAACTCGGCCATTCTGCTATTCATCCGACTCGGAAGATTGATTTATAGATACCCATGGTTTTAAGAACTCCGCGCAAGTACTAGTTAAAGCTGGGCCACTTGCTGGAATTAAACGACTGACATCCTATGTATCGTTTTGTTTTACTTTATCTATTTTATAAGGTCCATAAAATTTAGCTTTTAACTTACGCCCTGATCCGACCTGTGTACGCTTAATCGCAACCAGATCACCAACTTGATATTTAAAAGCTTTTCGCCGCCTTAAGTTATGTTTTTCGATTTTCATTTTGAATCTCTAATATACGCCTTTTTGCATTTTGTCGTAAATCATTTCGCTCCATCTCAAAATTCTGACGAAATTTTCGCTTTATTAATTCACACAGTTTTATATCTTCCTTTTGTTTCATTTTTACTCCAGTAAGCAACTCGAAAGGAGTAGTATCTATGCTTCTATGGTAAGTTGAATTTAGAACCCGCTGTAATTTATCAACGTGAAGATACCATTTGCTTGGATCATCTACTGCACATTTACTCAAAGCTGATATTATAGTGCGGTTCAATCTTTCAACTTGTCCATTGGCTCTAGGTAATCCAGTTGTAATCATATGATGTTCAATTCCTTCGTTACTACAATACTTCTGGAATTCTGTAGAAGATAATGCTGTTCCTCTATCTGAAATAATTCTGGTAGGATTACCAAAAGTACGTTTTTGAATCTCTAACTTTGAAATTACTTCATTAGTCTTTGTTGATTTAGTTGGATAGAGCCACACGAATTTAGTGAATGCATCTGTTATAACAAGAATAAAATTGTAATTCTTATGCGTTGATTCTAAAGGACCAAGATGATCGATGTGATACGTGTGAAGTGGCATATCCAATTTTGGCAAAGGAGTTAGGAAACCTTCTTGTTTGCCCAACTTCTTTGTCATCAATATACATGGAATACAATTAGCAATATACCTTTCAATTTTCTTACTAATATTTTTGATAAAATAATCTCTCTTGATTTCATCTTCAACTCTTTTTACAGCGAAATGTCCTTTTTTGTGAGTTACTTCTATTAGTTCATTTTCCATCGCTTTCGGTACCACCAATAATTCTGCTCCATTGACAATTTTATAAAGTACGTTGTTTCGTGTGAGATAATCTTCGTAAGGTTTAACTTTCAATATTTCTTTAATCACTCTTAATGCTTCTTCCTTTTCTTGAGATCTCTTAATCTAAAGATTAAGAAGATGATTTAGTGTTAAAACACTAAATCATCTTCTTGTATTGCCCAAACTGAATGTCGACTTAAAGCATCTACATGTTGCATTTTTGAGCCCTGGCGATGCTCAATAGTGTAATCAAAGTCTTCAAGCATCAGTGCCCATCTTGCTATTTTTGGTATCAATTCTTGTTTACTTATTGTCTGTTTGAAAGCAGAACAGTCTGTTACAATTTTGAAGTGTAGCCCCAATAAATAATTACGAAACTTTCTTAAAGCTTCAATTATAGCTAACTCTAACTCATAACTTTTATATAAACGTTGCGTTGGGTTAGTTTTACGACTCATGAAATGTACAGGATGAAACTTATTGTCATCCTCACATTTTTGCAATAAAACAGCTGCATATCCATCTTGAGAGGCATCTGTGTGTAATTCAGTTTCTCTTTCTGGTTGAAATATCTTTAAAAGCGGATCGCGCGTTAAAATATCTTTCAAACTGTTAAAAGCAATTTCTTCGTTTTTACCAAATTCGAATAACTTATCTTTTCTCAAAAGATCACTCAGAGGCCTCGCAATGAAAGCATAATTTGGTATAAACTTTCGAAAATATCCGCTTAATTCTAAGAAACTTTGTACACTTTTTACATTCTTTGGTTTAGGAAAATTTAACACTGCGCTTATCTTTTCATGTGAAGGATAAACGTTGCCATTCTCTATAATCTGGCCAAGAAATTCAACACGTGTCATCAAAAATTGACATTTCTTTTTATTAATCTCTAATCCATAATCGCTAGCTAACTTTAAAACTATTTGCAAGCGCTTAATCGCCTCTAACATCGTTGACGCTAAAACAATAATGTCGTCCATATAAATGAAAACAATTCCTTCATTACACAATGGTCTAAAAATATGATTGATAAACCTGAAAAACTGAAGGTGAATTACACAGACCAAACGGTGCTTTTAGAAATTGATATTGATCATTTTGCCTCACGAAGGATGTGTACTTACAACTTTCTTTTTGTACATTTACATGAAAGAATCCATTTTTAAGATCAAGTGTACTAAAAACAGTAGCACCTTTTAATTTATCAATTTGTTCTTCGATAAGAGGCAATGGATATCTGTCTTTAATTATTTGTTTATTTAATTTACGGTAATCTATACATAAACGAGAAGTACCGTCTTTCTTTTTAACTAAAACTACTGGACTTGCAAAATCAGAAGCACACGTTTCAATTACACCACTTTCAATCCACTCATTTATTTGTTTTTCCACGATAATTCTCTCTGGTTCAGGAAATCTACGAGGTCTTTGATAAATTGGTTTTTCATCTTTCAAACTAATTCGTAATTCTATATCAGTCGTCTTACATTTATTGGGAATATACGAACTAATTGCATCTTCAATTTTTTTACGCATAGTTTCATCAATCGTATTTATATTTGACTCATTCGACCATACATTCGTTTGCATAATATTGAAAGGAGATTCTAGTTTGTTTATTAAAACTCCATTTTTAGTTACGTTAACCTCGGCCATCATACAGAAATCGCAACCTATTATCATCTTCATTTTCATCGCATGTCTAGGTACAACATGAAGTGTTAAAAAGTAGTCGTTGTTGTCAATTTGAATATTTATTTGAAAACAACCTAGTGTCTGTATTTCTCCATTTGCAAAACCTGTCAATGATACTTTTGGACCATTTAATTTTAAATCACAATTGACATTATAAACATCTTCACGCAACAATGATAAATTACTACCGGTATCTACTAAAGCATTCAATGTCAATTTGCCAACTACGACTTCTTTGTACATTTTATTGACATAATTCAAATCTATTACGTTTGATACAGTTTTATCTTGACGTTGCTTATCACAAGATTTCGCTTCATGCTCAAAATTACCACACTTAAAACATTTCTTACCTAGCTTTATAAATTTACAATCTTTTGAACGATGACCTAACATACCACAGTTGAAACATCTTTCATCAATCCCGGAAGTTTTGGACGTGTTCTTTCTTGAAGATCTGTCCGCATACTGCTTCGGCAATGTTGCAGCAACTCTCGATGAATCATCCTTTCCCTTGCTGAATTTGTTACTTCTTAATTCGGTCATTTTTTCGTAAACTTTCAATCGTGTCTTAAAATCAGTAAACTTTTTAGCTCCATACAAGTTGGTTTTATTTGAAATTTCATCCGGAATGCCACCTATAATATATTGAATAACGCTCTCCTCTTCAATTGAGCCTTTAGTAGCCAACTCTTTCATGATGAGATAATATTCTTGGATAGACTCACCCTTCTTCATCTTGCGAGCTGCAAACAAACGATGCAAGTCAGCACTATTCAAACGGGATGAAAATTCATTGCGTAACACATTCTTCAACGTCTTCCAGTCTTTGATGACACCTTCACCTTGAATGAATAATTTTGCGAGTCCTGTTAATGATTTTTTTGCAAAAATTAGCTTTTGCATTTCATTCCACTCATATAAAGCTGCCGTGTCTTCAAAATCTGAAATCCATTTTTCGATTGAGTATGAATTTCGCCCACTAAAAGATCTTATGGAATCTTCGATGTCCTTGAAGCTAAGTGCAAACTTTATCTTTTGACGACCGGTGTTTGCTTCAGTACGTTCATCCTCTTCATTAATTGCCTCAGTTTCTTGACTATCTTGTGTTCCCACATTTGTGTCATCATTATCTTCATCAACGACCAGCACATTAATATTCATCAATGCACCAGTTATTTTTCTTTTTAATTGTTCTTTTGTGCCAACATAATCAAGACCTAATATGTTACACATGGATACCAAGTCACCCAACGAAAATCTAGCTGAATAATTAATTTTCTCTTGATATTCTTGTGATGTTTCATCAAAAGAAAACCTAGAAAAGCTACACAAAGTTTGTTGATTTGTGTCATCACCATCTTGTTCAAAAATTAGTTTATACAACACATTCACTGCTGGACGCGGTGCCGCCAAAAATGCCTTCTTCACTTGAGTAATTTGTGCTAAACTCTTCATTTTTGCTTGTTAAATATGTTTTATACTCGTCTTTTCGTCTTCTTATAACTACTCGTCGTGTACTTCTTCTTAGTCTCTTCGTTATTTCATCTACGTCTTCCTTTTTCGTCTTTTATCAACTTCAGTCGTCTTTTTTGCTTGTCTTCTTCGTACTTCGTCTTCGTGTACTTCTGTACGTCTTCCTTTTTCGTCTTTTATCAACTTCAGTCGTCTTTTTTACTTGTCTTCTTCATACTTCGTCTTCGCCAATACGTCTTTATTTCGGCTACTTTTTCAACTTTTCAACTCCAATCCTTTGTCACTATCCCTGACGAGCCCCCAAAATGTAGGATTTTTCCTTTTATATAAGAATATTGTAAGTTTTAGTGGCAAAGAATATTTTTTTTTTCCGTCAAAAAATATACATCAACCACTTGTTTTTTTTTAAACAACCAACAAAACTATCTATTCATAGCCGCCGTATAACTAGCGCAACAAATTAAATAAAACCCAAAATCAAACCAAAATCCTACAATAATAATACCCTTTATTGCTTAAGAGACCTGTATAGTTACAGATGTTAGCAATTGTCAACAATAACAGAAATATTTTTACATTCCATTGGAATTTGGTCCTCAATTACAGCTAAGTAAAAAATACAATAATAGATACATTGTACGAGCTATACAGGTTATCCACATAAACCGTTCTTTAAAAGTTTTCAAGGTTGCAGTTGACGTAGATATTTGAAATTTAAGGAGCAAGGGTTATCCGTAGATATCTCTTTAAATAAAATAAAATTGTCTTTGTATCACTTCCGGTTGTACTGGATGTCGTTATCAACTTGCTTATTTTAAATGGAATGCTATATTTTTTATCACGTTTTTGAATTCTACATGTAAAAATATGTTAAATTGCAATACATTTCCCTACCTCTAAAATGCAACATTTTTGAGATATTGAAACTATAACACAGCTATGATTGAAGCAATTTTATTTGTAATAGCTGATATTGTAGTTGAAGCTTTAAGGTTCTTAAACATTCCATAAGCATATTCTATTAAGCTACAGGATGTCTAAAACGCATCGCTCCACTCGAAGATATTCAAACACAGAAAAATACTTTTTTTCAAATGGAACGATCAATATTTTAATACACCATCGTATGTGAAATCTAATGCTGCGTCGAACCGCAGTACAACCGGAAGTGATACAAAGACAATTTTGTTTTATTTAAAGAGATCTCTACGGAAAACCCTTGCTCCTTAAATTTCAAATATCTACGTGAACTGTAACCTTGAAAACTTTTAACGAACGGTTTATGTGGATAACTCTGTATACATATCACATTACATTTAGGAGACTGCCTAAATAAGTGTCATTGGGAGTTTGTGTTTTGAATAAATTCGTTAACTGAATAGAAGGTACTGCTTAATTTGATTTTTAAAGGTCCGGAAGGAATGCAAAACTCGCAAATTTAAACGAAGTCTGTTAAATAGTTTTACCGCTGTGTAAAATACGCTATTGTGATACGTGACAGTTCTATGTTGGGGTAAGTAAAGTAGTTGTTTACTGTAAGATCTTCCATTATAATAATTGCGCACTTGTGACTCTCTGATTAATGAGTGCTGTTTTTCTTTACATATAACAGGCAATTAAAAATAATTAATGAAGGTAAAGGTAAAATTTTTAAATCTTTGAAGAATGTTCAGCTTGTGCAGCTTGTTCAGCAAGTATCTAACGACACGCTATCACGTAATTTACGTAAAGTATAGCATGAAAAATTAAGTGATTTAGTTAATTGGAGACAGTAATTCTTCCAGGTTAAGCCGGAATCAAAAGTCAAACCTAAAAATTTTATGGACATTTAAGTAGCGACATCTTTTTATCGCTTGTTGTCCTGAAACAGGCGATAAAAAGATGTCGCATTGGCGAATAACCCTAGGACATATCGGTTTGGTTTGCAGTGGAGTTCTCGGGCTACGGTTCTGCTGACGAAGGCCCAACTAGGCCTGAAACAGCTGTACAGAGCCTCCTCGGGGAATCCGCTGCAATCAAACCCGATTTGCACAAAAATTTCCTAAAAATTTTACATTGGTTTCAACCGGAATATCGAAATTAAGATTTGAAGTTTTTGAACTAACAGAGCCAAGAGAATAAGGCACTAAGACCGTTTTACCGATATTTAAAGACAAATTTTTTCGACAAGACGATCAGTCGTCTTTGTCATAATTTGATTAAGCATAAGAGACAACTGCTGTTCATCTTTATAGCTCAGGATTGTGGAGGTATCATCAGCATAATGAAGGGTATCCCCGAATTCAATAAAAGCATTCAAATCATTTAGATAAGTAACAAAAAGAAAAGGTCCAAGTATACTACCCTACGGAATACCGAATTGCACGGCAGCAACATTTGACACAGCACCATTCCATACAACACTTTGAGTTCTGTTACTTAAGAAACTGGCAATCCAATCTAAAGCAGGGCCTCGAATACTATAATGATTTAACTTGAGTAAAAGCGTGCTATGATGTACGGTGTCAAACGCTTTAGTGAAATCAAAATATATTCCTGCTAGCTTGTCTCTGCGTTCTATGTTCCGCAGGATAATACTGCCATGAACGCGGTGCCTGTGCCACCTGTTGGTGGTCGGTGGAAGGTAGGCGAGGGGGGTACCAAGTCGCCCGTGGAGTGAGAAGGAGGAGAGTTGTGCTTGGACTGGGCGACCTGGTAGACCTCTTAACCGAGCTGGGGCGAATAAAGGGGTTTAAGTGAATGTGCCGTCTCCATTACTACCCCTCAACTACCCCCACAGCAAAGCGAAGGAGAAGGTAAGTCAAGCCCTTTCATAACTCCCACAAGGTACTTCGAGCTAGCGAGTACTCTTCCGGGAGGGATACGACCCCCATTTACGAATCCTCCCAAGGGTACGTAACAATGGTGGAGGCGCCTTAGCTCGATGTAACAAATTTTATTTTTAATTTTGATTTCCGTATTTTTGTGTTTTCAATGAACGCTTTCGAAGCGAAAAAAGAAACGCATTCGGGTGCGGGAACCTAATTAAATAATTATTATTAACTGAGAAAAAAAAACTAATTCTTAAGTAAATTAATTATTAAAATTCATTTGTATAAATTTGTAGCACACGTATAATTCTGCATATTGCGTTATTGGGTAGCTCAGCGATTTGTCAGGTTACTGGCCGCGAAAAAAAAAAAGAACACGCATTCGGTTCGACGACGTCGTTCTTGCAGAATAAGTGTTTTATGAGAAAAAACTTTGCAAAAAAGTTTGCAGTTTACATTTCCTTTATGAATTTTTTTTCTTTCTTTTTATTGTAAATAAATTGAATTAAATTAAATAATACAATTTTCGCATTAATAATTAGTCAAATATTTAAAAAACAACAAATCGAGGAAATGCTGGAACTGGGAATTATCCGGCCGTCCGATAGCGAATACGCTTCGCCTGTGGTTTTGGTAAGGAAGCCCGATGGAACCTTCAGATTTTGCGTTGACTACCGAAAATTAAACGCAACAACTACAAAATCTGCTTATCCTTTGCCTTTAATTGAGGATATATTGGAATTCTTAGGAGGAAATAATTATTTTAGTACTCTTGACTTAAACAGCGGTTATTAGCAATGTCCAGTAAAAGAAACTGACAAACATAAAACAGCCTTCGTCACCAGTGACGGACTTTACGAATTTAATAGGTTAAGTTTTGGTCTTTGTAATGCGCCTAGCACATTTCAGAGATTAACAGACACTATTTTCAAAGATTTCAAATGGAGAGAAGTGTTATCGTAGTAAGCAAATCATTCGAAGAACATATTAATAGGTTACAAAAAGTGTTTGACCGCATAAGAGAAGCAGGATTAACACTAAATCCGTCGAAATGTCATTTCGGAGAACAAATGTTAAGAATTTTGGGTTTCAGTGTATCACCAAAAGGAATATTGCCAGATAGAAAGAAAATGGAAGCGATTACAAAATTTCCGACACCGAAGAAAATTAAAGACGTGCAAAGTTTTATCGGACTAACAAATTATTTCAGAAAATTTGTATCGAATTATGCAGAAATTGCTACTCCTCTATACACCATTATAGGTAGCAAGTCAAAATTTGAATGGGGAGAAAGTCAGAAAAAAGCCTTTGAAACCCTTAAATCCAATTTAGTGAACGCCCCAATACTTAGGCACTTCGACCCCGAAGCTGAAACAGAATTACATGTCGATGCTAGTGGCGTCGGAATAGGAGCAGTAATACTTCAAAAGGAAGTGGTATCTGGAAGATTGCACCCTTTGGCCTACATATCTCGGACCCTAACATCATATGAAAAGAATTAATTATACGATAACAGAAAAAGAGTGTTTGGCAGCAGTATGGGCTGTGGAGTATTTTCGAACCTATTTATGAGGGCTGAAAACCTTCAGTATCATTACTGATCATCATGCCCTCTGTTGGTTACAGAGCTTGAAATCTCCAGGAAGTCGACTAATACGGTGGTCGTTAAAACTGATGGAGTATTCGTATAAGATCTTCCATAAGCGCGGAACAACCAACAAAAACGCTGACGCTCTCTCTAGGTATCCATGCACAATGGGGACAGAAAAAGATGAAGAAAACGCACTTAATATTCCTACTTTTATGTTCATAGCAGAAGAAGTAGCAAAAAAGCAAGAATTGGACCAAAATTTGAAGAATATAAAAAATGCCATACAAGATGGTACATATGGAAATGCAGCTCTTCAGAAAACAGCGAAGAACTTTGAAATAATAGAAGGTGTACTTTACAAAATAGATAGTAAAGCATCACAACATCACAAATTATTAGTTATTCCCAGACAAATGAAAAATGAAATATTACACAGTTATCATAATGAACCAATAAATGGTCATTTAGGAATCACAAGAACTTTAAATAAAATTAAGAAAAGGTTCTTTTGGTATGGAATGACTAGGGACGTTGCTAAATACATAAGATCTTGCTCGGAATGTCAAGTCAGGAAAGGTCCTACAAACCAAAAACCGGCTGGACTTTTAAATCCGATCACAGTGGGTGCGCCATTCGAGATGATAGGTATAGACCTCTTGGGACCTTTTCCGAAAAGTGCTGCAGGCGCCAAATATATTATCCTAGCAACGGATTACGCAACCAGGTGGGCCGAAGCCAGAGCTTTGCCATCAGGAAAAGCAGAACCAGTTGCAAAATTCATAGTGGAAGATATAATCTACAGACACGGTTCACCGAAGAAAATCCTAAGTGATCGGGGTACTGTCTTCATGTCAAAAATGGTTACAGAAATTGTAAAATTGCTGGGGTCAAATAGTACGTACACGACAGCTTACAAGCCTTCTACGAATGGCTTAACAGAAAGGTTAAATAAGACTATTGTTGACATGATTAGTAAATATTCCTCAGCCTCACAAAAGGATTGGGATTCATTCCTGCTACACTGCATATTTAAAGAAGTCCTTTTGTACTGGTTTATGGTAGAGAACCTCTATTGCCCAGTGACGTAGAACTTGGACAACCCATGACAACCGATTTTGCCATTAGAAACCAAAAGGCAATTCAAGAAAGAAGAGAGCTGGCAGCGAAAAGTTTGCAGGTGAAACAAACGGAAGATAAAATTAGATACGATGAAAAACACAGAGATGTAAAATATGAAGTAGGTGACTTAGTTAAAGTAAAAAGCTTTATAAGGCAAGTAGATAAAAGCGATAAACTTCAACCGAAATATTTAGGACCCTTCAAAATTGTAGATAAACGGAACGACTTAAATTACATAATTGAACTAGGAACAGGGAAAAGGAAAAAACAAGATGTTATTCACGTCTCACGTTTGGCACCGTATTACAAAGAATGGAATCAGCAGGAAGAAAAAGCTAGTGTAGAAAAGAGAACAACGAAAGAACGACAAGGGAAACCACAAAATACAACACAAAATAATAAGGAAACCCGGGAACAAACAAAAAATATTACGCGTGAATATTACAATTCTAAATTAAAACAAAAACAAAAAAGTAACATAAAAAGTAGTGTTAACAACCAAATAGCTAACGATAAATCATTAGCAAAGGCTAATAAAGAAAAAATTCAGGATAAATTACAAAGGAAAAATCGCGAAAAAAATCGAAAAAATTATGTAATTTTTAGGAAACAAAATTTGGATACAATAGCATCACGAGTAGTACGAAGACGTCGGAATGGAAAAAGCGATGAAGAAAATGTACAAAAAGAGCATAGAGAAGACTATTTACAGAACCAAATAAATAAGAACCTAAGTGATGTTAATGGCAAAAATAATACAACTTCAAGTAGAACAAAAGGGTTAGTTAATCTTGGAAATACGTGTTATTTAAATGTAATAGTTCAATGTTTAGCTAATTCCGAACCTCTTAAAGATAGGTTTCTAAATTACAAATTTGTTGGTTCACGTGGTTTAAGAAAAGAAAGCGTACTTGAAATTTTCGCCGAAGTGGTTATGAATTTGTGGGCGCCAATGTGGCCGTGGGTTATTAATATAAAACATTTAAAAAAGAAATTGGCAGATTTATCAGAAATGTTTAGAGGAAATGAACAACAAGATGCTTTTGAGGCATTATATTTTATGTTACAAGAACTAGGAAAAAATGATCAAAGAGATCAGAACTCAAATCCTATTTTAAATCTTTTTACCGGAAGGGCAATTACCAAAATGAAATGTCTGAAATGTGGACACAAGGCAAATAGCACAAATCAGTTTCTAAATCTATCATTTCAAATAACTCAATTTGAAGATGGAATTACTTTCCAAAAATACCTTCAAGAATTAATAATGGGTAAACAGGAAGATTACTTTTTCTATTAAGAGGATTTTCTATTAAGAAAATCACTGCACAAATTGTCAGATAAAAACAAGTTGTAATTTATATTGGAAAATTGTGAATTTACCACAAATATTAATTATTCACATTCAAAAATATGCGTGGAATGAAAAAACAGTACAAAAAATAAACAGAACTGTAGAGTTCCCTACAAGTAAAATGGAATTAAATCAAAATTCTTTAAACTACGGATTATACGCAACCGTAAATTATGTAGGTAATTCCCAAAATGGGCATTATTTCGCACAAATTAAAGATAAAAGGAATAATGTCTGGTTAAATTACAATGACAATAAGGTAACAGAAATTACGTCTGGAGAATTAGACACAGAAAACTGTTATCTACTGTTTTATGAAAAATTAAAATAATAAAATATATTGTAATTAATGTACAAATTGTAAATAAAATAAAATTCAAATAATAATATTTAAAATCAACTTGTAAACTAGTATTAACTAATTCTTTTTGTACAGGTACCTACAGAAATAAATCGAAGAAAAAAAAATGCTAATAAATCTTCATATCACCTCACAATAGAATAAGTTTTAGGAGATCGTACAAGCCGTTGTCACTGAGAGGGAATTATGGCGAATATTCGATATTTAATATGAATGCTAATAATTTGGACTGCCAGTAAAATACCAGTTACGATAAATTTAGAAAGGACACCGACGGACTTCTACAGTATTCAGCCCTTATGGAATACATCAGGACTTTTATACGAAAAAGAAGGTAATTTATTTTTTACCAAAACTTTTTGGAAATTAGTAGTATTTATTGATTTGGAAACATACGAACAGAAATTTAATCAAATAACTGACATATACGAAGAAACAAGTCAGTTATGCAAAAAGGAAACTCTCCATACCGCAGGAGTCTCCGTATGTGGGAACTATATTAATATTGCGAATTACAGTATTACAAGATTAATATGGGAAAAAAACTTAATTCCAAATTTATTAGTTCATCATAGATCAAAACGTGGTTATTTTGATGCTATAGGTAAATTATCAAAAGTATTGTTTGGAACACTCACCGAAGAAGATGCTCAAAATTTCAATGAAGGAATAGAATTGATTAAAAATAAACAAGCAAAATTAATAAATATTGTTGACAAGCAAACATCGATAATAAAATCAACAGTGGATTCTTTGAATAACATATTAGGACACGTAAAACGCAACGAAAAAATTCTTTTTGAAAATTTTGATATTATAAAAAATATTGTTAATAAAACGTCTCACGAAGTAGATTATCTCTACCGCATAGATCGATATTTAAAAGGCCACAAAGAATTATTTACTTTACTTATTGATCAATTTCGATTGGAAATTACAAATTTAATTAATGTTATGTTTGCCAAGCAAGGCCATATACTATTAATTTCTCCCACAGAAATCTTAAACGAAATGCGAAATATTTCAGCAATCATTCCTGAAGGTTTAAAATTTCCTATAAAATACCAAAATTATGAAGATAGCGAACTTTTGCTTCAAGTTGCAACTGTCACTTCATTCTTGCAAGATTCAAAATTGGGGATGAATAAAAAAATTCCTTTGGTCCAAATAAAACCTTACTTACTATTCAAAATTACACCAGTTCCTCTAAAAATACAACAAAATAAGTTTATATCTATAAGAATAAAAAGTCCTTATTTGGCTACTAACGAATTATATAATGAATATTTTTATGTAACATTTCAAGAAAGAAAAAAATATATTCCATTAAAAAATAATAATTACATTTTAACAGAAGGAAAGACCATATTTCACTCATATAATAATAAACCATGTGAAGTGGAACTGTTACGTCCGACTAAAATTTTGCCTCAAAACTGTGAAAAAGAAATAATTCATTTGACAAAATTAAAATTTGAAGAAATGAATGAAGTTAATTCATGGCTTTTCATATCACCTTATTCAGAATTATTGAATATAGTGTGTACAACAGAAAATAAATCAGAATTAACTATCCACGTTGAATTGTGCGATTCGGGAATTTTAAAATTGTTACCGACATGCAAAGCAGTCTCAGATAAAATTACAATTAAACCAGTAAAAAATGACTTCCTCACGTTAACTAAATCATCAGAATTTTCAAAAAATTGGAGGATAAAATCATGACTTCCTCACGTTAACTAAATCATCAGAATTTTCAAAAAATTGGAGGATAAAATCATACAATACAAACAGCAGTTTGTATATTGAAAGTTTAAATGATAGTATAAAGAATTTAGATATGAAAAAATTAGATGAAGTCATGGAAACTGAAACTTATGAAGAAAATAAAAAAAAATTAAATGAAGTCAGGGCATCAATAGAAAAAATAAATGACGATTCCAATTTTAAAACTAAAACAAAAATAAATTCAGGCATTTTATATAGCACTGTGCTAATAATATTACTATTTATAACAGCTTTTATAATTAAACAAAAATGTATTAAGACTAAAAATTTGCGTAAAAATGAATCCATGGAATTAAGAAATTATGAAGAAGGATTATTTGTATTGCCGGACGGTAGAAAATGTAGAGTAAACTTAAGAGTTGCGACATCATGTAATGAGCTAGATCACCTAGCCTGATCAGTAGGTGAAAATGGAACATTTCATGATGTTAAAAATTAAATACTGTAAGGAAACGATTAGAAATAGTAGGGTACTTGTATAATAAGTTAAGAAATAGGAAATAGATTTAAGTTAGCTGTTAAGTTCAGGCAAGTTCTGTTATATACATTGAAGTAGTGAGAACGAGTGGCCAATCGTCCTCACAGCATTAAATAAATTTAAAAGTTATCTTGCATGAACTCATAGGGTGTTATTTGTAATTAGTTAAAGCCCCAGTAGTTACAGTACGAAAGAAAAAGAGCACATTTTGATACTGCCTTTATTTGTTGCATATACCCCTTCGGAGAATGATGATCACAGCCGATCTAGAATATCTAAGATGTCTGGAACTGCATACAAGCCCGTACGGACCACAGCTGTTTCTCACATTTCTATAAAATTCCACCACCAAAAAGGATAATCAAGAAATAATGCAAAAGGGGCCAAAAACTACAACAACATACCAAAAACGGTCACAATGAATTCATTGTGAACGCAAAGTAAAAAAATATACTAGATCTGTTATATTTGATATTAGCTGGTTTTTCATTAGAGTGACACACTAGTTCCTCGACTAAGCTTATAAAATAGTTACTAAGTAAAGTAAAATAATTTACTAAGTAAACAACAACATGGCTTCTTGCCTTCTGAATCAACCGAATCCGCTGTCATTGAAATCGTTCAAAACATTCATAAAGCTGCTGAAGCTGGCATGCATACTGCAGTTATATGCTTTGATATAGCAGATGCTTTTGATAGCATAAATCACGATTTTATATCAGTAAAATTATCCGCTTTAGGTATACGAAACATGTTAAATTCGTGGGTTACCTCATACTTAAATTGTAGACGCAACAGAATTTTTATAAATGGGCAACAATCAGCGGAGTTTGAAATTGACATGGGTGTAGGACAAGGTTCCGTTTTAGGCTCTTTACTTTTTTTGCTATCTGTTAATGCCCTACCTGATTATGTAAAAAGTGTCTTTCTAATACTTTATGCTGATGACGCCACTATAATAGTATCAGGCGATTCTTTAAACGAATTATATGAACAAATACAAAAAGTATATTTAGAATTGTCAGTGTGATGCAAGAAAAATAGTGTTATCATTAACACTGACAAAAGTGTATGTACACAAATCTATGCTAAAGGCAGCTTAAAAAATATTGACAATTTAACTTTTACCACTAATGTTAAAATTCTTGGTATTGTAGCGGCTTGCTACAACAGCCCTAAGAACAGACCGAAATGCAAACTTTCTCAGGCAGCTCGATCCGGATGTAGTAAAATTAACAGCGGCAAGATAGTCCGGCGAAAGTGTGAACGCCCGAGTTTTTCTCCGAAGAGAGGTAACACCGAGGGTCAAAAACTACCCCGGCCGGATTCGAGAGGACAATTCGCCGGCAGTGGCCCCACGCAACGACCGTGCGTAATCGGACTCATACGAATTATTATTATTATCTAAAATAAATAGTTGATTCGAGTTGCTTTCAATTGTCACCCTATCACACCAAAGTGGTGACCCCGACGTGATTGCTAACGTGTTAGGTGTGAGTGACTTTAGCGTACCATGAGTTTCACGGACGGAGCATCAGAACCACATGCCGAAATCCACCGGGTCGGAGTTCGATTGCCGCAGTTCTGCGAAAAGGACCCGGAAATGTGGTTTAGCATGGTTGGAGTAGCTTCACCGCGGCCAGCATAACATCGGACGCGACAAAATTCGGGTAGAATGAAATCAGTTAGAGAAGAACCGATGTATCTTCAAAATCTGTGTGTTATTACGTTAGAAAATGCTGATGGGACAAACTTTATAGTAAACAATGAAACTACATAATGATTATAATTCGCGTGCAGCAAGAAACACCAAAACATCTCTATCTTATCGCAAAGACTTGTCCGAACATATTACATTACTATTTAATTTACCTCTACATGCTCGGGGTGTTAGATCCAGCGACCGCGCTGGAAGTGCGTGATATCATCGTCAATCCGCCCGCCACAGGACAATTTGAAAAGTTGAAATTAGAACTCATTGTAAGGCTGTGAACCTCCCAGCAGCAAAGGACGCGCCAGTTGTTAGAAGGCGAGGAGATGGGGGACCGGAAGCCGTCGCAGTTTCTACGACATTTGCAAAGTTTGGCGGGAAGAACGGTACCCGACACGTTGTTGCGGACGCTTTGGGTGAGCAGATTGGCGAACCATATGCAGGCATTCCTGTCCATGCAAAAGGTCGAAAGCCTCGACAAAGCGGCCGAATTAGCAGACACCATCGCGGAAACAATGCGACCTGCCGGACCCATAATCACAGAAGCTTCCAGTACATCGATGGAAGCCGGGTTTAACATCAAAATGGCGCAGTTGTCAGTGAGCCTATAGGAGCAACTCAAAACAATGCAAAAAATGCAGGAGGAGATTGCGACGCTGTCCAGCATGGTCAGACGTGAGAGACCCCGCAGGCGTACTGTAAATAGACAAAGTGCCCGGTCGTCTTCTCGAGGAAGAGATGCGGTTGGCGACGGTCGATGTTGGTACCACCAGACATTTGGAAACGATGCGACCAAGTATCGTTCCCCGTGCTCCCGTGCGACCATGTGGGGCGCCGAGGGAAGCAAGACACGACAGACGCCATTATATCCGAACAACGCCTGGTCCACCCGTTGCCAGCAGCCCGCGACGTTTAGCACCGGAAAGGTACGCGGTCGCAAAACGGGAGTTCGAAGCGATGTTACAATTGGGCAACGCACGACCATCCCAGAGTTGGTCTGCACCGCTCCATATCGTTCCAAAAAAAGATGGCAGCTGGCGTCCGTGCGGCGACTACCGAGCCCTGAATGCCCGCACAATCCCGGATCAGTACTCGGTACGTCACATTCAAGACTTTTCGCATGCCTTAAGAGGCAAACGAATCTATTCCACGATCGATCTAGTGCGGGCGTATAACCAAATCCCGGAGGCAGAGGAGGACATTCCGAAAACAGCGATTACGACACCCTTCGGATTGTTCGAATTTCCGTATATGACGTTCGGGTTGCGCAACGCGGCACAAACGTTTCAGCGCTTCATCGACGAAGTGTTATTGGGACTTGATTTCTGTTTCGCCTATATCGACGACATCCTAGCAGCGTCTAGTTCGGAGGCCGAACACCGTGAACATCTGAAGACTATTTTTCAGCGCTTCCAACAATACGGAATTGTAGTCAATTCAGCGAAATGCGTGTTCGGACAATCCGAGGTGAAATTTCTAGGCCACCTCATATCCGAAAAGGGCATACAGCCGGTGCCGGACAAAGTGAAGGCGATTCAGGAATTTCCAAGACCCAAAGCAGCGAAGTGTCTACGGCAGTTCCTGGGTATGTTGAACTTTTACAGAAGGTTTATACCCAGGGCGGCGAACGCGCAAGGCCACCTGAACGGCCTTCTTAAAAACAAAATCAAAGGAGGCGCGTCGGTAGAGTGGACGGACGACGCGATTCAAGCGTTCGGAGAGTGTAAGCAGAGCCTCGCCGACGCCACGTTATTGGCACATCCAAAGCACGACGCTCCGTTGGCCATTGTATGTGACGCCTCGGACGTAGCTCTGGGAGCCGCGCTACAACAAACAATCGAAACCGATTGGGAACCGCTAGCGTTCTTTTCGAAGAAGCTATCCGAAGGCGAAAAGAAATACAGCGCGTATGATCGCGAACTCCTAGCAATCTACCTGGCCGTTAAGCATTAAGAAGCAAGGACCTGCACGATTTTTATGGATCATAAACCGATAACCTTCGCTTTTCGCCAAAAGCTGGAAAAATGTTCACCCCTACAGTTCCGCCACTTGGATTTCATCGGCCAATTTACAATCGACATCAGACACGTGTCAAGCGTAGACAATGTGGTCGCCGATGCCGTGTCGCGCGTCCAGACACTCGAAGCAACGCTCAAGTTCGACGAACTGGCCAAGTCGCAAGAACAGGACGAAGAAATCAAGAAATACCAACGCCAGGACAGTGTCTTGGGACTGAAACAAATGCAGTGGCCGGGATCAGAAACATGGGTTTAGTCCGATGTCTCGACACCGAAAATCAGACCTTTTGTGACAACACCTTTCCGAAAAGCGGCCTTCAACATCATCCATCGATAATCGCACCTTATGCGATTATCGCACATTATGGGGTTAGGACGACCGTAAAATTGGTGACGCAACGATTCGTCTGGCCTTCGATAAAAGCAGATTGTCGTCGTTGGGCTAGGACTTGCAAACAGTGCAAGCGTGCCAAAGTAACGCGTCACGTATCGGCACCACTCGGGGAATTCTCTTTACCGTCGAACAGATTCGAGCACGTGCACCTGGATCTCATCGTGATGCCTTATTCAGAAGGATACAGGTACTATCTCACGTGTGTCGACAGATTCACACGCTGACCCGAGGCAATACCACTCCAAAATCAAGAAGCCACCACCGTTGCTCGAGCTTTTTACGAACAGTGGGTACACCGTTGAGAATTACAACGGACCAGGGCAAGCAGTTCGAATCAAAGCTGTTCAAAAGCTTGAACGCCTTGATCGGTTCCACCCACCTGCGAACCACGGCATACCACCCCGCCGCCAATGGAATGGTAGAGAGAATGCATAGACACTTGAAGGCGGCGATCAAGTGTCATGAAGATAACCGCTGGTCGGAAATGTTGCCAACCGTGTTACTGGGATTGCGATCTGCGTTGCGAGAAGACCTCCGGACAACAGCAGCCGAGCTGATGTACGAAGAACCATTACGCCTTCCGGGCGAATTAATAATTAATTAATTTGAGCTTGTTAGGTTATTTTAGGGTAAGTTTGATAAAGGTTCTCTGCAAGTCCTATGGTTTTTAAGATATTAGGCTTTGTTTACGTTTTTCCGAAAATACAGATGTAACTTTTATAATTAATATCTCATTAACGAAAAACGAGGAAAATAATTTTGATTGGTATTTTTACTGATTGTTAAGTTTTCTGAAGTGATATTGCTTAATCACACGATTAACTTGATCGTGTGGTTAACTACGTTTCATTCAATTGGCCCTAGACTTCTTATTCTAAAGTTTAACTTTTGTTTTGTGTTAAATAAGAAAGTGCGCTTTACACATTACGACGAAGTATTTATTAATCATATTTGAATATTACAAAACCTTTGAAAACTGAAGGAACAACAAAATAATTCTAAGATGCCTTGTAATTTTAATTGACACGTTAAAATGCAGGAATTATGAAATAATATTAAATAGTATAGTCACAGTATAAATAATTACCCAGTAGTATCACTTAAACGTCAGTGTAAAAAAAAACGCCATTGTATTTGATACCCTTATGGAAATGCAATGTAATTTGCAACTGGGTAGGTATCAAACAAAAGAGCAAATGTGACAGTTATACTCCAGTGACGCTACTGTGTGATTCTTATACTGTGATATAGGGAAGTGTGTAGCCAATTGAAAGATAACTTTATGAGGCATCTAACGACGACATAAAAATAATACCGTTCCATTTAAAAAACAAAAGTTGTTGCTCTTCAATTGCTGTCAAAATGGAAATAGCTTTGCTGGATCCCTATTTAATGAAAAGTAAATTTTGTAACTGCTGTAGATATCTTCAACTTAGCTTGTAACAATACCACAATATCTGCTTTCTAACTTTATTCGTTAATGGAATATTAATTATAAAAATTACATTTGAATTTTTCGAAAACCATAAATAAAGCCTAATATCTTAGAAACCATAGGACTTAGGTGCTGGGAACCCTTATTAAACTTATCCTAAAATAAACTCAAATTCATTATAAAATATAGATTGTTCCCTTTAAAATAACGAAGTTGCACATCGTTCAGCCAAACTGTGACATCCTGTATATTTCAAAATGATTTTAAATTATGCGAACCTTGAAAAGATGATAGTTTTGTATAAAACATTTTTCCATATATTCAATAGGAACAGCGTTATTGAATAGACTCGGTTAAATATTACACCCTGTACATATGTTCATATAAACTTTTTTGACGCAAATTACTCGGAGAATAAACGCTTAAAGTTTTTCGCACATGTTATGAATCACCCTGTATGTTTATAAAATTGCATTATATGTTTTCAATAACAAATCAAAGTTTGTATTAAATAACTTTAGGAACAACTGTAATACTAGATATGCTTTGGATATCGATATCTTAAAACATAAACGCGAACGATATAAAAAATTTCCTATCTGCTCTGGTGGATATATTTTCAATAAACTGCCAATAAATATAAAAACTGAAAGTAACCCAACTTTATTTCGCAACAAATTAAAATTTTTTTTAATCGAAAGCATTTTTTACACATTGAAAGAATTTTAACAATTAAACATGATGCTCCTTCATGCAAGTATATTACGCTCTTCCTGAGTGCGTTGTTATTATCCATACTATTGTATTTGCTTATTATTCGACAAATCGTTGTACATACAACCCTGTACTACCCAATCGATGAATAAACGTATATTGTCTCCGATTTATATATTCAAAATTTTTAACTACTATACAAGTAGTTAAATACACATCAAAAAGAGTTACTTTGACAAAATAAAAGAATGGTTTTCATTTTCACTACATCAGGTCAAATTTTCACTCTTTTGGTATAACGTTTAACTATGTACTTACTCCTTAAACTCCGCAAAATTTTTATCTGTGTAGTGTTTCCGTCTCGTATAAATGAGTTCAGATATTTTGTTTTTCATCTAAGAATCATAAACAAACTAAATCAGGCGTTGTTTCCATAACAACAAAACATTTTCGACGCCTAACTTAAAAGTAGGATGCGAAATGTGCACCCGTTGCCGTGGAAATAATAAACACAAGGCGTCTCGAAACAGATGAGTCAGATTTGAAATAAGTTAGAATCGTAAGTAAGAAAGATGCGTTTACACATCTAAGATGCACTCGAAGGTAAACTTTATGAACGCATTTTGAAATGAAAAAATTAATTTATTGCATGTCGGTTTTTATTGTAAAACCAAGAAATCAACCGCGAGATGTGGCGACCTAAACTCTTAATATTGAAACAAAAATTAAACTGGCTTGAAGTAAATACAAAAAAGGTATAACTTTTTATATTAATTCAGACAGTAATCCTAAAGCAAAACAAAACATATAAAATGTCCTGTCCTTATTTCGAACTTTTAGGATTTTTCTTCAATTGACTTAAAGTTGAGCTGTTGCTGCGAGAGCTGTTATAAAATGGATTGTTTCTTATTTCTATGTCCTCATTCAACGACTTCAAACTACTCTTCTTGATGCAAATCTTGATTGTGGGTTTCTTTTTCACTTCTGTACCTTTGCTTTTCTCGCCTTTCCATTTCTTTGTTTTTTCTATCACAACTCGAAGCGCTTTGCTGGCCTGCGTACGCGTGTTATCTCTTACAGGACAGGTATGAATGCACAATGTATCTCCACAACCCTGAGTACACAGGCTGATGTTCCTCGAAGAAGAATATAATGTTTCAGATTCATAAGTGTAAAACGGACAACAGAGTTTTTTAAAAACGAGCAGCAATATTATACAAGGATAAGTAAAAAAAAATATGACATTCGTGCAAAATTCCACTGTCCTTGAAATATTCCTTACCCTTTCTTTGGTGTCGGGATGAACGGGCCACCCTTCGCTGTCGTACACGACAGGACGGCTCTTTAAATTCCATTCGTAATATTTGTGCATAGGTTTGGGTAGATCTAGTAGGATGTTTAGTCCCCACAGTCCTACATATAAGCAACAAATACCAATCAGTGCTTTCGTGAGACCTAACATGAACAAGGTGAATAAAATAAATAATAAAATATAAAAGACTAAGGTCAGTATGTCATCTGCGCTTGTTGTAAAGTGACGCACGTAGGAGACGACAGGTAATCCACTAAGAAAACCAGCAGCATGATAGTGTTCAACTTCCATGGGTATACACTTCAGACCTTGCCTGGAACCAATACAGGCGCAGAGGCAATGCCACGAGCAAATACAACGATCGAATTTTTGTATGCGAATTCGTCTTAACGCAACTAATTCATTCTTGGCATTAACGGCTTCTATTGAACAGTAAAATATTTCAGCGTTCATATCGGATTTCAAGACC
This sequence comes from Dorcus parallelipipedus, assembly GCA_958336345.1. Lineage (NCBI taxonomy): Eukaryota > Metazoa > Arthropoda > Insecta > Coleoptera > Lucanidae > Dorcus > Dorcus parallelipipedus. The sequence goes on from OY284479.1 coordinate 16,697,598, forward strand.
AATCTAAAAATGTGTTGATTCTGAGGACTAATCACGACAAGTCTTGATTTCACCCCTCGAAATTGATTATCCAATTTAAAGGGACAATCGGCGATTCTTACATAAAAACTGCTAGAAAGTAAACCAGAATTTGTCACTTTTACGATCATATATGTTTTAGTACCACTGGTACTATCAGTATAAACTTCGGTGATAACCGCCGAGGCCTGGGTTCTTAACACGGCATTGAAATCTGCGTTAATTTCCATCTCTATTAAGCTTTCATGCTGACCGTAATAATTTAAAATAAGGAATTTTTCGTTGTTGGAAGCATTTATTCTAATGGGATCGCTTGCTAAAATGCCATGATACTTCAAAAAGTAACATCCCGGCTTATCCAGGCGTTCCATTTTTTTATCGTGCAACCACATGTGCTTCGGTTGGTGGTGAAGGCAAGTGCCGCGAGGCATTGCACACCGATTCTGTTGCATGTAAAAAGCTTCGAAACCAACTCCCACTGTGTCGCACTGATCACCGCTTAAGACAATCTTTTTCTTGTCGACCAGCAAATATTCTTTCGGACCTCCTCTAGTTTCGGGATATTTCTGCAAGTCACATTCTTTTGCATTTTCAGGAATGAGTAAGCGATACTGGTCATAATCCAAACAAAATTCAGTATCAACAGAGGTGTACTGGTAATTGAAAGAAATCGTTGGGATTTCGTCTTGATACGAGGGTGAAAATGTGCCTAGCCTAACTTTCTTACCATTGGTAATGTCTTTCCATCTCGTTTGCCCATTTTCTGACTCGTATTTTTCAAAAACTTGGGTGATCGTCTCCTGCTGCACCAGTGGCTTTTCCAGTTTGTACACGCCGTACCAAACTGGAGAGAACCTTAAACAGTGAGTGCTTTCATGGTAAGCTTGCGGATTCAAATGTGGAGGAGTATATCTGTCGGCGCAGTTTTGGCCACCTCGCTTTTGGACGCCGCTGGATTGCACCTGGCGCTTTCGATCTTTTCGCTTCTGGACCCCGCTGTATTGCATCTGACGCTTTACTTTTTCTTCGTTCTCTTCTCCTCTAACTATTTTACGATTTTTATAATAATCTCGGAGTGCCGTAATTGAAATACACGAAGCGTCTTGCATTATCGTTCGGAGATCAGGCTCGACGTGGTTGTAATTAAAGATTCCGTTACTGGATTTTTCTGATTTACGCCTAGCAGATTTAACGTGCTTTTCTTGTAATGGTATTTGGTTGAAATTGTTATTATGTCTTATCTCTGGAAATTCATTTACATGGCCTTGCACACGGCCTTTATTCGCAAAATATTGATGTACATTAGATTGAAACGGAATAACGGTTTTATCTTCTGCTTCATCTAAATAATCACTATAAATCCTTGTAAAGTCACCTTTGGTTATAGATATGGCCCCATCCTTATGATCAAAATGATTTTTTTCTTGGCTTGACTTTGATTCTCTACTTTTACCTTTTTGCTTGATATGAGTTGGTTCACAAACCACCGAATCAAATAGCTGTACCGGATTACTCTTTTCGATCGTCATCGGCTCAACTTCTGCTCCTGTCTCTGCTTGTCTTTCGGCATTCTTTTGGGGATCACAAGAACAACAGAAGCCTTGGCTGAAAGGCACAATCATTCCTTTGTATTTAACGACTCCGCAAGTTGCTGATTTTGGGTCCGTTTTGCAACCTGTGTAATTGCCATCATGTTTGTTGTACACTTGCTCTCTTGCTTCAGAGTTTACAAAACTCAAAAACTTCAGCGGATATGCTTGTGACACGTGTTCCTGTTTGAGTTTCAGCACATACGGATTTAAAAGCCTGACTGTTTTTGATGAAACTTGATCGTAGACGTGATCGATAACGATGAATTGGCTTTTCGTATTGGTGTCTCCAGAGTTTTTGATTTTGAGTGTCAACACAACTTTTTTATGACACTTCGTTACAGTCGATTGCGTCAGAGGTTCGTGTTCGTCGAATCCTTCGAAATTCTTTGTGTTCTGCTCGCTCTCTGGGTTTATGACTTTCTTCATCATAACTGTTTTACAACTGCCGAATGGAGGATTCGTGCACCTTGTCAATATAGCTCGCAATTCTATGTTAGGTGATTTTGGCCTCTTGCAGCATCTCATTTTTTTGGTGCAACAGATGAAATTTCTGTATTCTTGGTCCAGTTGTTTCTGTAAAGTTGGGCCGACCACTTGTTCTTCTTCGTTGCAGATCGCATTCTTCGTTAATAAAAGGAAAAATATAATTCCGCATACTTTTACCATAACTGACGTCAATGTGACAAGCAAGGTTTATTGGAAGTTCAGTAATCTGTGACCAATACGTCAGTTACATCAAAAAATGTACACAACTATTTTAATTTTAATTTTACTGATGAATAACGGTATATGCGTTAAACTAGAAGGATTGACCGTAGGCTCCACTTTGACTGAACAATTAGACAGGGAGCATAGGAATGCGCTGTGTTGCAAAAAGAAAATGAGATGCTGCAAAAAATTACCACCTCCAAATATTGAATTGCGTGCGGTTATAGTAAGGTGTCCTAAAACTTCACGGGAAGGTTGTCACTATATGAACAGGTACATGAAAAAGACACTAAGCGAGCAAAATCAGTATGACATAAAGAAATTCGAAGGTTTCGATGAAGATGAGCCCCTGGTTCAATCGATGGTGACCAAGTGCCACAAAAAGATTGTGTTGACCATGAAAATAAAGAATAGAGGACCAACGAACACTAAGAGTCAATTTATAGTAATAGATCATGTGTATGACCCGTTGTCTGGACGTGCCGTCCAGCTATTGAATCCGTATATAATAAAACTGAAGCAAGAACACGTCAGTCAAACGTACGGGTTGAAGTTCTTGGATTTCGTCAATTCTAACGCGAGAGAGCAAGTTTACAACAAACATGATGGTAATTATACGGGATGCAGCACAGATGAGAAAAAGCCAACTTGCGGTGTCGTTAAATATCACGGAAAAGTTATTCCTTACAGCCAGGGCTTTTGTTGTTCATGTGACGCTCAAAAAAATGCTGAAAGGCAACCACAGACTGCAGTAGAGCCTCAACCGTACATAGAGCAAAGCGATCCTGCGTATTTATTCGACGCAGTGCCCTGTCCTAGGACGTACATGCACGAAAAAACCAATAAATCATTCTATTACATAAAGAATAAAACCGAGGACACTACCTCAGTATGGACCGTTGGAGCCACAACATGTCCTCCAAACTACAGCGGTCGTGCAAGAGATGTAGAAGTTAATCATAGAAGAATCATGGAAAAAGATGAAACCGGAAACAACCAGCAATATAATAAAGAAACTTTCATAGACAACAATTACAATATACAAAATATAAACGATGAATATGAGGAAACGATCACAAATCAAGAAAATGTACCATCGGAACTCTCAGACAAAAGTCGTACGTGTATTAAAGATCAAACCCTAACAGAACAAAACAAGAAGAAGAAACAACGTTCTAAAAAAACAACGTTCGACAATGAAAATTATTTCTCCCCCAAAAACTTTCTGAGCGAAAAATATGGCCACATGCCGACGTTTCAAAGATGTACCAACACCATGTTGGATGACACGAAAAAAACCAAGAATCGCATAACCAAGCGGCAAGTTCAATCAAGCGGTGTGCAAATAAGAGGTGGTCAGAACTGCGCTGACAGATATACCCCACCACATTTTAATCCGGAAACTTATCACGAAAGTACGCACTGTTTAAGATTTTCTCCTATTTGGTACGCGGTTTATAAGTTAAATAAGCCGGTAATCGAACAAGAAATCATTATACAGATGTTTGAAAAATACGAAACAGAATCGGGTGCAATAAAATGGAAAGATCTGACAAATGGCAAAAGGGTGAAACTGGGCACTTTTTTTTCGTCTTATCAAGATGATATGCCAACTATTTCGCTCACTTATGTATCCAAAGCAGACGAGGGTGAGTTTTGTCTGGATATCAACCAGTACCGTTTATTAATTCCAGAAGGACTTAAAGACCTGGACATAGAAAATTACCCTGAGGCGAAGGGTGGTCCGCCGGAATTTCTGATTTTAAAATCCAACCAAATATTTATGTCGGGAGATCAATGTGATTCAGCGGGAGTCGGCTTCGAAGCGTTCTATAAGCAACCTAACCGTTGTTCGATGCCGAGAGGCACATGTCTTCGTCGTCAACCCAAACATCTATGGCTACACGATAAGAAAATGGAGAGGCAAAGGAAGAAAGGCTGTTACTTTCTCAAATATTACGGACAGTTATCGAAGGATCCTATTAGAGAAAATATAAACACCAGCGAAAAGTATTTGGCACTGAATTATTATGGTCTTCAAGTGAGCGTCATTGAGATGGAGATAAACGCAGATTTTAACGCGGTATTACGACCTCAATCAAGCGCTGTTATTACTGAGGTTTACATCGACAGCACCAATCTCAAGACTAGCTTCCTAACAATTAAGGTAACGAACTCTGGTTTACTCGCTAGCGTCTTCATGGTACGTATTTCCGATTGTCCCTTAGACGTGCAAGGTAAATTAAAAGAGGTAATGTCGAAGCCTATCATTATTTCACCCCAAAATCAGTATATTTTTCATATGAACATTAGCAACGACTTTTCAGCTGACATTTTCTTTTGCTCGGTAGAAGCGCTTGATGTGCGCAAAGAAATAATCGCGTTAAGAAGGATCAGGATACAGTTATTGGACAGATGTGTTTGCACGTGGCATTGTTTATGCGCGTGTATTGGTTCATCTCATGGTCTAAAATGTATACCTATGCAGATGGAGCATTATCATGCTGCAGGTTTTATCGGTGGCTTGCCTGTCGTCACCTATGCCAAACAAATTGCTTTTATGGATGATGTCGTTACACTACTCTTGTACATGTTGATGTTTATGTTATTTACTTTGTTTGTATTAGGACTGACCAAGGCTTTAATAGGCTTCTGTTGCGCTCCTGTGGGAATGTGGGGTCTGAATATCCTACTCGATTTACCCAAACCCATGAAACGATACTACGAAAAGGAAATAGATGACAGAGAGGTGCAATACGATGAAGACGGGTGGCCCGTGAATCCAGACACAAAAGAGAAAGTGAGAAACATCCCAAAAGCTGCGGAATTTTGCACTAACGTGTTATTTTTCTTTACTTACCCATGCATTGTACTACTGCTGTTATCCAGGCGGCTCTGCTGTCCTTTCTGCAATTTAGATCGTTATAAAAAATTCGCTCAGCAAAGGCACGGTCAAAATATTTGCACGAATCCGAATTGCATTGGCAAGACGTACAAGCATCAAGAATGCCAGATCGGTCAAAATAAAGAAGAATCCAAAAGCCGAGAACAAGTCAAAAAAGAAAATCCGGACGAACAACCTAAACGAACTAGAGTTAAGGTGTCGATCAAAGATGCTCGAAAAGGGAAGAAGATCATGTCTAATGAAGTGCATTCTGGTGGAAATGAAAATCTCGGTTCTCAAAACATTCAAGTAAGTCAATGTATCGTTTCCGACAGTCCTTTCAAGGATTTTAATGCGGAGCAAAGACTTCGAGTTGAAGAGGATTACAGAGAAAATTCCAGAAAATATCTCAAAGATGTATTCGAGAGAATTGTGACAGGACATGGACATCGACGAAATCTAGGTGAAGATGAAAAATACGTACACTCAAGTACAGACAAGTTGAAAATGGGAGAAAAAGACCGGAAAAGCACTCCGCTCAGCTTTCTTAGCAGAGAACGTAGTCTTGCCACTGTGAAAAGTGTTAAAGGGAAAAGCAATCTTTGGGAAGATGATAATTCATCGAAAGTAAAACAGAGGAAACGTAGACCTAAGTCTATGTAGCTCTGTAGGAATATTTCTATTTCTAGTATCTTTTATACGCAGGACTGTATTTTTTTATATAAACAAACATTATATTCTTTACAGTGTTCATTTAATTTTTTTTCAAAATAATTAGATATATTCGATACTGGGTATTAAAAAGAGGTTGTCGGATATTTTACCCAATTATAACATATGTCCAAATAAATTTCTGATAAAGGTAGGCCATGGAAGATAAATTATTACATTATTTATATTAAAATATTGTTCAGTTCTTGAGTAGTTAAGTAAAATTGAAGTTTAATTGGCCATATCTTACAGCTTGATATGTCACTAACTTCAAAAACTGCTTGGTGTTGTAGATTTTTACACTCCATGACCTACCTTTATCAAAAATTTATTTGGACATATGGTAGTTACTGATGGAAACAGTCAAAAAAAAGCGTTAACAAGCTTTACACGGACGCAATACTGTCGCGAAAAAAAAGAGTTGGTAATTTATTTTTGTTAATTAACGAATTAAAATTACGAGAAATGTCTTTCGATTACTTTTATTTTAAATTATAAATTACTCTAAGTCCTTTTTACTTTAAAACTTAATTAATCATTATAATTATTTTAAACATAATTCTTCCTTAACGAACTTATTGAACCTTTTACTTTAAACTAATACTCAATAACTCTAAGCTCATCCTTACTTCTTTAACTAGATAATTCTAGCAAAATATGCCGTTATAATAAACAATTATTGATAACAAGGAAACTAAAAGAAATAGGTATAAGGGAATGCTAATATCAATCGATGTAGAATTTGATTCTGTATCTCATGATGTAAAAATATACATGGTGTTCTATTTACGAAAATTGAGTTTTGGTCAGTTAAACATAATGACCTTCGGCACCATATTGTGACCACCCTATGAGTTAGGATAATTAGGATATGATTTGAAAGTCTGAACATTATACTTTTAAATGACATGTCACTTCAATCTTTAAATTTGAAATTGGCGTAAATACATTGTCTCATATGAAAGGTCACCAAAAATTTTTTTTAAATAAATTTGAAGATATCTCAAAATTGGTTACATTTAGGTATATGGTAGCCTTAACATTTTTTATTTAGAATAATGTGTAGAATCAGAATCTGTAATAAAAAGTATTCCATTCCATTTAAAATAAGAAAGTTAACGGCGATTTCCGGTATAACCGGAAGTGATATAAAAGTGAAAATATTTTAATCTGAAAGATCGTTTTCCTTTAGGGCGGTATACCAATTTTCAGAATTTTTATATATTCTCTTCCTCGAAAACTTTTAATATGCCACTCTATTTGGGAGACCCTGTATAGTGGAATTTAAAAAAAGAAAGTTATCTACGATCTGTCAAAAAATAGTTGTCAAAAGAAAATTCACAGCAAGTCAGGTTAGAGTGTTTTTAAAGCGATTTTATTTGACATATAATTTATAAAAATCGGATAAAAATAAAGAAATTACAGCACCAAAGCAGTGAGTATATAGGTACTATTAAGAGAGATCGTGCGATAGGTTTCAGCGTACGTGGTAAAATGTAGGCGAGAGAAAAACAACGTGAAGAGAGTGTGTATAAAATGCTGCCGCTGTCGGACAGTTTTGAACTGCTATGTTTGGGTTTGATGCATCACTTGTTGGATGACGAAAATCACGAGTATCACATTTCACCGACAGATGATACGCGTTTCTGAGGGGCTAAAGGGTGAGGGGAAGGAACCGTCAGTAGGCGTGTCGCTGATGAACCCTCACCAAAAATTTTTACGAAGACAAATGCATGTATTCTGTCGCCGTTGAAATTTTCCGTGTGCATTCAGTGTTGACTAACGCGTTAAGAATAACAGGAGAGCTATACTAACAGTACTTTCTCGTTCAAACTGGTCATTAAATATGATCGCTGTGTGTCATAGGGCCAGTTCTACGTATAAAACGAGTTAACCACTCGATCAAACTTAAAGTTTTCAGTAGTTTCTCGTTCAAACTGGTCACTAAATATAGTCGCTGTATGTCATAGGGCCAGTTGTATAAAATGAGTTAACCATTCGATCAACTTTCCTCCACAATTAACTTGACCGAGTGATTACCTCGTTTTATACAACTGGCTCAAAGGCGCACACAGTCGTTTTACAAAATTCTGGAACGTCCACAAAACCCACAGTTCAACATTGTTTATAAAACACTTACTATATTAAGTTTAACTAAATAAGATGCGAGAAATGTCAATTGTATTCTTATGTTGTTATGGTCGCAAATTACACCTCCTAGAGCATCTTGGGCATATAATCACATCTCTCACTCACGATTTTTAATATATTTTATGTCTCTCTCATCTGTTTTAAGAAGTCTTGTGTTTACATATTTCCTTGACGACAGGAGCATTTTTCACACTGTACTGTCGCGGCCTTATAATTTCGCACTGTTTAAGATTTTCTCCTATTTGGTACGCGGTTTATAAGTTAAATAAGCCGGTAATCGAACAAGAAATCATTATACAGATGTTTGAAAAATACGAAACAGAATCGGGTGCAATAAAATGGAAAGATCTGACAAATGGCAAAAGGGTGAAACTGGGCACTTTTTTTTCGTCTTATCAAGATGATATGCCAACTATTTCGCTCACTTATGTATCCAAAGCAGACGAGGGTGAGTTTTGTCTGGATATCAACCAGTACCGTTTATTAATTCCAGAAGGACTTAAAGACCTGGACATAGAAAATTACCCTGAGGCGAAGGGTGGTCCGCCGGAATTTCTGATTTTAAAATCCAACCAAATATTTATGTCGGGAGATCAATGTGATTCAGCGGGAGTCGGCTTCGAAGCGTTCTATAAGCAAATTACACCTCCTAGAGCATCTTGGGCATATAATCACATCTCTCACTCACGATTTTTAATATATTTTATGTCTCTCTCATCTGTTTTAAGAAGTCTTGTGTTTACATATTTCCTTGACGACAGGAGCATTTTTCACACTGTACTGTCGCGGCCTTATAATTTCGCACGGTTTAATTTTCCGCTGTAAATATGGCTTTCTTTGACGGCTTGTCAAAAATAACAATTTTAAACGTCAGATTTCAAATGTAATGCTAAAGTTGAAGCAACACAATGTCAAATAACGTGCTTCCTGAAGGAGAGAAGGGTTTTGCAATTTGCAAAATTAGAAGATGATTGGTCGCTACTTTTATTCTATTATTTCAGTTTTAATACCTTTATTATCTTGCTGTTCTTAAAATATAACCAAACAATCTGACTTTTGGTTAAATGTCTTTAGTGTAAAAATTGAGGAAAGAGCCTGTTCTACAAAACTATAATTTAGAAAAATTCTGGCTACTCGATACTAAATCGTGCGAAATTTTAAGGCCGCGATAGTACCACGCGATCATTTAAATTTATAATTAGAGTAGGCTATGAATTTTGAATTAGTTTGGCAACACTAATTATTGACAGCTTTATTTGAGTTTGAATTGTCAAAGTGATGCTTCAAAATGTTTAATTAATTGCCGGGGGCGAACACTTTGAACATTTTCTATGGTTGTCACTAAAACGGTTTCACTTCCTTTAAATTAAAGCGATTGAACCCGATGAGAATCCTATAAACGTCAAAACACTTACATAATCTCTAATCTAGACAGCGAGTCGATTGGCAAGGTGCACAACCGTATAAAAAAAATCCCGCCTACTTTAATTATTATTTTAAATGATCGCGTGGTACTTACAAGTGGGATGTGAAAAGTGCGTCGTTTTTGAGACAAAAATTCTCTTTTACGCTTTTTCCCTGAAATTGTCAAGATTTGCCTTAATTTTTTTGGACAAAACGAAAAACCGATTCTTTATTTCCTGTTACCATTATATTACAGTTTTGACATATATACCTACTGGCACTTACATACATACTTTTAAAGAGCTTATAAATAAACAATATGCCTTAAATAAAGGCATGCGTTACGCGCATGCCTATAACTTTTCGATTCTCTTATTGTCTAACGTAAACTTATTGTAAAAGCAAAATTATATGACATGAGGCTGTCGTCATTATTTATAAAAGGATTCAATTTATTTAGAAAAACAATGTTGAATTCCTGTCAAATTTTGCTACAAATGCTGCAGTCCCGTGTAGATTATGATGTTTACTATACGTAGAAAAAAATTTGAATTAATACAATGAATATTAATTCTGTTATATTGATAGTTTATTGAGTATGTTTTAGGGCTTTTAGGCATATATCGGGAAGGAAGTCGGGCCCCTTAATCTCAAAATACTATTTTACTGTCATATGATCCGAATATAAGGACCTGTGGGCGGAGCTTATTTGCGCAGCCTTTATGTGGCAATAGGTTTGATTTGATTATTTCGACTTTTGTTCACCTAATTCTACAGTTTCGCAAACCGTGCATCAGTTACTTTATTTACGGCTACGGCATTTACTGGGCATGTACGCCAATAATTAATTTATAATCATTTTTAATAACTAACATTTTTACGTTTGACACTAGAGGGCACCACGCATAATAGTAATCTGTAATCACCTACTGTACTAGACTCTTACAGACTTTCATAGCGACACGCCATCTACATAACGACTCAACTAACAGAAGAGTTCACGAAGAGCCATCTATCCAGCGACTCACTTTTAGGTATACGCATTTTTAACCCGTCGTGATCTCTCTTATTAGTACCTATATACTCACTGACCAAAGGTTTTTTATGTTCCACCCGGTAAACATGAAATTCTTTTAGATTCAGGGCGTAACCTTTTTCTTTTGTTTTAATTTAATAAAATCTATGTATATGAACGCTTTTGGGTCCTTTGCACCTTCCTAGATTATTACTTAAATGTTCACTAAAAAATTAAATAAACCTGTTCAAATTAAAATTCTTTATTAACAATTTCTTTTATTGCAACATTAGTGGGTGTTTGTTTATTTAGTTGAATTTAATATAAATTAAGTCCCGCAATGGTCACTTCTTTAAATACGTATATCACAAAACAGTTGAAAACAATTGAAGGCGTAATAATAATAATTATTATTATTATTTTTAAAAGAAAGTTTTACATCGTTTATTTAAATTAATAATTTGTTCAATTCCTTACAATTTTTTTACACCAAAATAATGTTTATTATCACTTCATATTGTGTAATTTAATTGATTCTCGTTCATTAATTTTTAGTGTCAATAGGTACGCTCAAACTCAAACCCGTGTCTTTTGCTAGACTGCTAAACGTTCAAACTCTTGTATTTCATTCAACTCTCATATATTCAATCTCGCAGGTTTAATCAGACTCTACCCCAATTCAGCGTTGTTCGTATTTATAAACTGTCTTTAAAAGAAACTGAAACGCGTCATACAATGATGAATATGGAAAAGCCTTTTTTTGTGAAGACGCGAATCCAAATCTGATAACTAACTGATAAAATAACTTTCTAATTTTTTATCCCACACATTCGTGCTTGATCTTAAATGAATCGCCATGTAATTCTGATCTGAGTTGTCAAACAAATGAAACCGTACATGTTATTAAATTGGCTAAATTGGACTTGCTCCTGGTTTCGGAAGTTTGGCTTCGGTGGTGCCTTCAAGAACTGCAAATCCTCCACGATGGTGTACATCCATCGGAACTGCTTTTAGACTGGTGTGTGTGTGTGTCAGTCTGGTGATGCAATTACATCTTTTAATCATTCCCCTCATGTTTGTTTTTCTTAACAAAAGTTTGTGTTTCAGTAATAGCAACATTTATGTTGAAATACATAATCATAATTTTTCTTTTTCTTTAATATGCAAAACTTAATAGATGTATGATAAATCACGAACTAAATTATAATTAATACATCAAAGTCAAAAATACAAATAATATTGTTATAACAATTTTCAAACTTCAAAACTAATAGCAATAATATCCATTCACGATCTTTTTAGACTCTAGAGGCACATGCTTTTTTTTGCTAAAATTAAGTTGTGTTTTTTTGAAAACGTGTTTAAATATGTTATATCGTCGCTCAGATGTCAAAACCACGTATTTCAAAAAACACAAGTTTCCAGAAATTAACAAAAACATATTATTTTTGTCTTTAATTGGAAGAGTTTTAAGATACGAGGAATTTATATTTAGCACCACGCTTACGTGTTGGCGCGATATTAAGTTACGAGCTTTCTTAACGTATTCACTACAACTTTCCGATATTGGTAAACCTCATAAATATCTCAAAATCGTCTCATTTTGAGATACGAGGTTTTGACATCTGAGCGACGATATAGGGCCAGTTGTACAAAGTAGGTTTAAACCAGGTTCAGAGTAAACAAATTCGCATAGGATCTTAATGACATATGGCAATTAATGCTTCATAAATAAAATTTGATGCGATTTTGTTCACTTTGAACCTGGTTCAGTTGAGCGTCAGTTTAAACCTACTTTGTACAACTAGCCCACAGTGGATAATAAAAAAAAGAAAGATCAATTTTCTTTTTCAGCTTCCATTGACAACTTTATTTTAGCAACTTGTTTATATTTTTTTCACTTCTGAAGAAGCTGTCGAAAGACGGCGAAACGTTAAGTGTTAGTGCGCATATTAAGTGCTCGTTTCAAAGAATTTGTGATACATTTTCATCAGACAAAAACCTGCTTTAATTAAAATTAAATATTTATTATATTATGTTTAAAATTAATTTTTAGAATTATTATTCTCGATTTCTTAAATAAAATATACAGTGACCGGCAGAAAGTTGGACACATATGGGAAAATTTTTTATTATTGATTTCTCAGAAAATTTTATTCATTATGAAAGCTCCTGCAACTTGCCAAATTCATAATACACTTATCAAAATTTGAATACCTGTTGTCATATACCGAGGAAATCAAAAAATTTGAAATCGACATAAGAGTAAAGTACCTTTATTTTTGAAAAAAATATTTGAAATATTATTTGAAAAAGTTATTCAGAATTACTATGAGATCTCAAATTTGAATCATGGTCGCACAGGATGAAAAAAGAAATTTTACATATTTTTCAATTTTTCTCATATGAACGTATGTATCGTGGAACTTTAAATGTGTAGAGCTGGACGTTTCTTCAAGTGTGATATGAATATACTCTGAGATTTGTCTTTCGCTCATCTACCAACTAGAAATTATGATAAATAAAATTCACACCATAAAAATTTCACTTTTTTGTGTCCAAAAAAATTTTTTCGTCCTAGACAGCTATGTTTTCATATTTAAGATTACAGAACAATTCTTAAGAACTATTCCAAATAATATTTTCGCGTATCTTGAAAAATAAAGGTACTTTACTCTTATGTCGATTTAAATATTTTGATTTCTTGGTGGACAATTTTTTATTATTAATTTTTCAGAAAAATTTATTCTTTGTGCAACTTCCTGCATCTCCCCAAACTCAAAATGCACTTATCAAAATTTGAATACCTGTTGTCATATACCGGGGAGATCAAAATATTTGAGATCGACGTAAGAATAAAGTACCTGTATTTTTCAGAATACGCGAAAATATTATTTAGAAAAGGTATTTTTATGCTACCGATGTTATTGATCATAATTTCTAGTTGGTAGATGAGCGAAAAACAAATCCCAAAGTATATTCATGTCACACTTGAAGGAACGTCCAGTTCTACACATTCAAAGTTCTATGATACGCACGTTGATACGAGAAAAATTGAAAAATATGGAAAATTTCTTTTTCCATCATAGGCGGCCATGATTTCATATTTGAGATCTCATAACAATTCTAAATAATTTTTTCAAATAATATTTCCGCGTATTTTGAAAAAGAAAGGTACTTTACTCTTATGTCGATTTCAAATATTTTGATCTCCTCGGTATATGACAAGAGGTATTCAAATTTTGATAAGTGTATTTTGAGTTTGGGAAGATGTAGGGGCTTTCATAAAGAATAAAATTTTCTGAGAAATCAATAATAAAAAAATTTCCCATATGTGTCCAACTTTCTGCCGGTCACTTTTTTAACATTTATTAAAATAAAATATTTATTATGTTTAAAATTATTTTTAGATTAAAAAAAAATCAAGTTACTTTTTCAGTTTCCGTTGACAACCTTGTTTATTTTGACAACATGTTTATATTTTTCACTTCTGACGAAGCTGTCAAACAACGGCGAAAAGTTAAATGTTTTGTGCGTTATTTAGTGTCCGGTTAAAAGATTTTGTGATATTAAAAAAAGGTCAATTTACTTTTTCAGTTTCCATTGACAACCTTGTTTATTGACAACTTGTTTATATTTTTTCACTTCTGACGAAACTGTCAAACGATAGTGAAACGTGGTAGTGCGTGTACCGAGTCCGTTTCTAAAGAATTTATGGTAAATATTTATGGTGCCTTATATTTGAGTGGTCTTATTGCGGTTAATTAACAATAGTTATTGCTCACACATATTTTCCAATGCGCACGATTAAATTTGCGTCTTGCTGCAATACAAATTGCATCGTGTAAAGCCTGCTTTAGATCGAAAACTCACAGAATTATTATGTTTTTTCTTTATGTGAAAAATTTCTAAAAATAATCTGTTTTTATAATTAGTCTCTTTATCTAAAATGTTTGTATTTTCAAAATCATATGGTTACAATGCCTGCCTACTATTAAAGAATTGGCAAAAAACTAAAAAAAAATCACAAAAATTAAACCAAAAGATTTATCTCCTCAATTGTAGAAAATTTGGACTAACTCTCAATCGCATTTCATTCAAAACAAAATATTATTTCATTTCAAGAAGAACTTTAATAGTTATTTACGTGTCAAGCTTTGTAAATTGATCTTTATGGGCGAGCTGAATGTTTGCATAACTCAGTGAGTCCAGTAAAGATTAATTGCAAAGCGTGTCGCGTACAAACTTTTATTTCCACCTAAAATTTAATTATGAAAACGTTTTTATTTATCGAAGGCGTTATTTCTACCCATTCTACCCTAAACATTCTACAAGCTTTACAGTCTCTTATACAAGCCATTAAAGTATTACAGGTCTGTTCCCGTAATGTATCGTTTACTTGGTTACCATAAACATCAAAATGAACCTGTAAAGTGTCATTTACTAAGAAAGTGGAAATAAAAGAATTAATACCACAATATATGAATTTCAACACGATAAAAAAATTCTTTAAAAAAATCTTTTAATCATATCAAATCCAGTACTTAACATTTTCAATTTGAAAGTACAAAATCAAATAGAACCTTTTAACAATAACGAAAAATGTTTTGTAAATTTAAGGTAGATCTTCCATAGAAATTAAAAATTTATAATTTTGAGGTCCAAAATTTAGTTTCCCAATTAAAATTATTGGAATGAATACAGCAAAATTATTGACTGATTTTAAAGAATCTTGTTGATGTATTTCCAAAAAAAAAAAACAATCTAGATTGAAATTTATTTTTAGCATTACTACCAATTCCTTAAATAAACCTCAAAAAGGTTTTCCATTGAACACATCTGACAGAACCAAATAAATTGGTAAACCTCTTTGCGATAAAATTAAGCACAGTAATTATTTGATAGTTTATACATTTCAAAAAAAATATTTTTGGCAACTTTTAAAACAAGGTTCCTTTAGGTACAGTTTTTAGGGCAATTTCATTTGACTCTGCCTCGTATTTTAATCCGACCAATTTGTCTTTGTCCTTTACATGCGTTTTAAACTATAATATTTCAGTGCGCTTAATTTTGTTACACAGAAGTGTACATATTAAAGGCTGAGAAGGGTTCTACCATAGTAGCTGTGATAAAAGAAAGTTAAAAATGCTAGTGTAAAAATCAGAAATAGTATGACTGTTTTTAATTTGCTATCTTTACGGAATCTAAATAAATTTGGCCGAATATCCGGCTATCCGGCTTGGATATACGCCGGATATTCGATATACAGTTATCCGGCCAAATCACTATCCGCTGCATCTCTAATATTTACATTCCAATTAAGGACCGAAGACTCAAAAAATAAAATTGCAGATATCTTTATAGAATTAAAATTACAAGGATTTTGTTTGTATTTTAGCAATAAGGAATATGCATATAAACGAGATATCTGAAATATTTTTTATATACTGCATAATGAACTACAAACTTATGGATGGTAATTTTATTTCATATACAGGGTGATTGAAATTCGAGGGCCAGCATGGGGATCTCGCTTATTATAAGAGATAGAGAATCGGTTAACTGGAGGCAAAATTGCCAAATTTCATAGTGATTAACAGAGAGATGCGGAAAATAGTTATCACCTCCCACTACTTTTACATGCGGCAGTAGCGCCGAGGGCGGTCTTCATTCGAGCCGTGTAGACTTCGCAGTATTGCTGATATATTGAAGAAGATCGTTTGAGTTTAAAATTACACTTGCGGGCACATAAAAAGCTATTGTTTTGTAGGCGTATAATTTTGTTAACTGCAAAACAAACAAATCTTACCCGAGAAAATTTAAAAACACTACTTACTTAGGTATGCAAGTACATAGTTTACATCTGTTAGAGTCGGATAAGAAGACATACCCGTATGTTTGAGCTATCCGGGTACCCGAATAAACTACTCGGGTACTCGTATCGTGCTCGGGTAATCTTATGAGCTCGGGTACCCGTATAAATTCGGGTACCCGTGTAAAATTGAGGTCCGGATCTGACACGGGTACCCATATAAATTCAGGTACCCGGGTAAGTTCGGGTATAAGTTTGGATATTTTAACATAAACGGATTCACGAATTTTACATGAGTGTCCGAATGTTAAAAATAATCAAGTTTTCATCATGTAATAACAGATAGGTATGTTTTTCCGAGATTCTGTGCTGACAAATTATACGGGAAATAACCAGTACCCGGATAAAGACATGATATCCGGGTAATAATCGCACGGGTATTATTCGGGTACCCGATGTACCCGGGTAATAACGGGTACCCGGATAAAAAAAATATACCCGGGTATCAATTATACGGGTAGTATTCGGGTACCCGGGTACCCGATGTCTTCCCTACTAGTTACACTGAAAAGCTATTTCGTTTTCATGTTTGCATGTTTGGTTATACTTTAACTACAACAAAAAGATAAGGTATTAAATTAGAACATAATATGATTTAACAGAAAATTAAAATAAACATAAGCAAATCTGTTTTCTACTTCAGAAAGCCTGTGACTTGGCATTTTAAAATTTCAACTTTAAAATTTAGAATGATATTCAGATATTTTTGGCAAGTTGTTAAAATAATATTTACAACGAAAAACTGAATCGTGCGAAGTTTTAAGGCCGCAATAGTACGTCAAATATTTTATTTTTTTTTATTTCTATACTGAAGAAGCGGTGAACAGAGCAAAAATAATTGAAGCACTATCTTGACCGATGAACATTATTATAAAATATATGTATAATTATTTTGTTGCGAACACTTGGAAAAATTATCAAACACACAGCGAAACGTCGACATAAATCTCGATTTTTCCAAGTGTCTGCAACAAAATAATTATATACTTCTATTTTACGACGTAAAAATATTTTATGTACAACTGTAAACGAAAAGAATACTCGAGCACGATAGGAGATTTGAACCATAAATCTTCGGACTGTGAAACATGTATTTTACTCGTCAACCACGCACTCAGTTGCAAGTTGCATTATTTCATGTATTTATATGCTGCTATGTGGCAGTAGACTGCGGAATCTACGACTCAATTATAGAAGTAACTTATAAAAGTAACTTATCATAAAGCTACAAGTTACTAAGTAACTGTAACTTAAATATATTCTGAATAAAGTAACTTTTCATACGAGGAACTTAGTTAGTTCTTTGTTTAAGTAACTGTAACTTGTTACTTTTGACTGGTAACTTGCCCGGCTCTGTTCGAGAGCCAACTTAGACAGATAGATAGCACAATTTTTTTCTGAATTCATTGGTATGCCACACTTGCTGTTTTGTTTCAATTTTCATTGAGAAATTTTGAAAAAACTGAAATTAAATTCATGTGCACACATTAAATTAGCTTAGGTCCAATTGTATGCTGCGTAGGCAAGGATACGTATACGTTTTAATTGGTCTGTAAATAAATACAGAATCACGTATTCAAATGAAGAAAAACGTGATATGTTGCTCATTTTTTATTTGTCACAAAAATTACACCACAAGTGCTCAGTGGAATTTAGAAACCTATCCGAAAATAATTCAACCAAGTGCATATTAGATATTTTTCCAAGTTGGATAACAATGTCATTCAAAATGACACATTTGAAACTCGAAGAGAATGTACAGAAATAGAATATAGAAAAAAAAAACAGAGCGTTTGTTCGAAGACATTTCCCGCAATACTTACCCGTCTGGGTCATTCCATATGTGATCCAATGGAGGTTCCTTGACCATCTTAAATATTTTTAATTTCTTTATATATTATTACCATATTTACTGGAAGTACAAAAATGATGTTATTAAATTTTTATCTCAACCCGTTTGTTTGTGGCGACCAGCATTTCCTCCTCTTTAATTTTGTGTCTCAGCATAAAAACCCTTATTTGTTTCCTTATAGGTGAAAATGTTCCTTAAAACGGAATTTAACAAATGCCACTTTATGGAGCCTAAGCTTATGATGAAGGGATGGTATATCACAGTTGATTTTTTAATTACAATTACATATACTACTGTATTCACTATAACTAGAGTCATAACACTGATAAATGTGCCCTTTAATTTTTATGACTTTTAAAAATTGAAAATTTGCGATTTTTTCAAAGTTTGAAGCATGATATCTCTGGTGGGACATAGGATAAACATCTAATTTTTTTACAGAGTGTCCACCTGTATAAGAGGACACTACAGTAAAAATTTCAACTTCGATATTTTACTATAGAAAACATTGTGTTTAAACCGCATTAAAGGCTTTTAATTGCACAGAACACAAATTTGAATTCCTATTTCCACAGACATTTCAAAGTTATATTTTAAATTAAAGGAATCCACAACTCAACATAAGAAAAAATTTATTATTATATTTCGATTAACCTAATGATCTTAACAAAATTGAGAAAAACTTACGTTTGATATTTTGTTTAATCAGAATGACTGTTAAGAAGCACGCTTATTTCTTCAGACAGATTTTGTGAAATGTTATGTGATCTTCCAGTTGCAGTTGTAAGTTCAAGAGGTGATATTTCTCTTAATATATTTTTAGTAGGCACCCACACTTTATCACTAGCACACTTCTTGAAAGACGTTCTAGGCCCTGCAGAATGGTAAAAGTGTACATACACATCACTATTTACCAAACTTAGTTGCTCAACCTATGCCAACCACCACTGACTGTCCATCATACACACATGCCACTAACGGCCACCCTTGTGGTTAAGTTCTAGTTAAAATTTAACCATAACCATTTCTTTGCACAGGTCAAATAATTACTGTAGTTTCCTCTTAAACAGGACACTCTGTAAAAAAATTAGATGTTTATCCCATGTCCCACCAGAGATATCATGCTTCAAACTTTGAAAAAATCGTAAATTTTCAATTTTTAAAAAGTCATAAAAATTAAAGGGCACATTTATGAGTGTTATGACTCTAGTTATAGTGAATACAGTAGTATATGTAATTGTACTTAAAAAATCAACTTCATCATAAACTTAGGCTCCAAAAAGTGGCATTTGTTAAAATCCGTTGCCAAACTTTAAGGAACATGTTCACCTATAAGGAAACAAATAAGGCTTTTTATGCTGAGACATAAAATTAAAGAGGAGAAAATGATGAATAAAATGGTCTTTGTTGCAGTGTTCTAGCATAATCCAGTCCTAAAAAAATAAGTTTACGTTAACGTCTGCAAACTCCCTAATTGGTGCGCTTGCAAAACAAAAATGGCCGCCACAAACAAACGGGCAAATTTAATAACATCATTTTTGTATTCCCAGTACATATGGCAATAATATTGTGACGATTGCGGTGTCAGCCTGTCTGTTGCGTCATCGCCGCCTAGTCGACGCGCCTTAGACGACTGGAGAATTCTGTCGGCGGAGTAAACTAGAATAGACAGCCCGTCTCCAGGCCATTCTCGAAGAAAGAGCCGGCATATATAAAAATGCACGCAGCTGAACGTAAGACAGTTCGAGATTAAAATTCAGAGTTGACAGTGCAGAATTGAAGTCGCGTTATAAATATTCGCTCGGCTGTTAACATAAATTACTTATTAGATTATGAATAAATTATTGTTTAAGTTAGTGTTAATTAGTGTTACTTTTAAATAAATTAGATTATTAACTATTTCGTGTTTTGATTAAAATAAAAATAATAGAACCTTTAAAATCGTTACATTGGTGCCAGGTGTGAGGTTCGTGAAAATAAATAAACAATTAAAATTAAATTGAAATTAAACAAAATACAGTGTCAAAAAAAATGGCTTCAAGGAAAGTGTTGTTAAAAGAGTTAAAAGTGACCGAACTAAAAGCCGAATTAGAAGAGCGCGAATTGGAAATCTCCGGAAAGAAATCAATTTTGCAAGAGAGGCTACACCAAGCGCTACTAGAAGCAGTGGAGGATCCAGAAGCCTTTCTATTTGAAATCTCGGGCGGTCCTGCAGATTTAAGTAAGATATTAGAGGATAAATTAAAGGAACAATCTGGAAATTTAGAAGCAAAATTAAAAGAACAATCTGGAAATTTGGAAGATAAATTAAAGGAGCAATCCAGAAGTTTCAAAGATGAATTGCAAACTAAATTGCTCGAACAATCCGGAAAGTTGAAAGACGATCTAGATAAATTAATGGAACATTCTAGAAACACGGAAGAAAACGTGAAAATTTTAGAAGAGAAACTTGAAAATAAATTAATACAGCAATCGACAAATCTGGAAACTAAATTGCTGGAACAATCTAGAGACTTAGACGAGAAACTTTTAGAACGATCAAAAGGGCTCGAAGATAAACTAGTGGTGAAAATATCAGAAGAGACAAGGAATCTGCAAGAAAATGTAGAAGAAATACTATTCCAGCAGGATAACAAAATTAAGAATCTCGAGCAAATCATGGCAGGGTTGCGAATGCTCGGGGATCCATCACCAGCAGAAATACCAGAGAATAATGAGACCCAAACTGTGGTAGGACCAGCGGAAATTTCTAAATTGAAAATAAAACCACCGACGTTCGATGGGAAGTCTTCTTGGCCCAACTACTTCAAACAGTTTGAAGCTGCAGCAAAAGCGAATGGATGGGCGGGCTGTGAAAAAGCCACTTCGTTAATTGTGGCCTTGAGGGGGGACGCTATCGATGTGCTACAAATGATGCCGCTAGAGGAACAAGAAGACTTCAACAAGTTGGTGAACCGGCTGGAGATGCGTTACGGCCAGGCGCATCTGACCGACGTGTACCATGCGCAGCTGAGAAACCGTTACCAGAAATCCGGAGAGAGTCTTTCGACGTAAACTTCGAAACCTTCATGTTTCATCACGCCACAGGAAGTAAGGCGCGATTCGGAGTGACCACAGAGAGACAGCAAGACCTTTTTCAAGTGTCACCAGAGTATAGTCTGGCCCACTGTGTGGCAGAAGACCTAAGGATGTCCAAGGGGATAGCCCAAGTCTTCCGGAAGAAATTTGGTCAGGTCGAGGAACTCCTAACACAGCACCCCATGGTGGGCAAGAGCCTGCAGATCATCCACACGGAGGCGGAACGAAGACGACACGTGTACTACTTAGTCACCAAAAAGACATCAAGCGGTAAGCCTGACTATCGCAGTATTTGGAGAGCTTTATGGAGCCTGAAGAGACAGCTGGTGGAAGGCAAGGACACGAAATTAGCCATTCCCAAGATAGGCTGCGGACTAGATGGGCTGGACTGGAGGGTCGTTCGCAGCATGATAGAAGTAATCTTCAACGGAACAGGAATAGAAGTTCTAGTCTGCAGTCACCACCCACAGGCAGCTGTTGGCAGTAGGAAAACCGTAGGCTGCTATTTTTTCCAGACCGGATGTTGTAAAGAGGGACTAGCATGCCGATTTCGACATTCTCCTTCAAGGCTATCACGAGGAACGTTCCGAGACGAAACGTTTTTAAGAAGGGGGCAGTGTGACGATTGCGGTGTCAGCCTGTCTGTTGCGTCATCGCCGCCTAGTCGACGCGCCTTAGACGACTGGAGAATTCTGTCGGCGGAGTAAACTAGAACAGACAGCCCGTCTCCAGGCCATTCTCGAAGAAAGAGCCGGCATATATAAAAATGCACGCAGCCGAACGTAAGACAGTTCGAGATTAAAATTCAGAGTTGACAGTGCAGAATTGAAGTCGCGTTATAAATATTCGCTCGGCTGTTAACATAAATTACTTATTAGATTATAAATAAATTATTGTTTAAGTTAGTGTTAATTAGTGTTACTTTTAAATAAATTAGATTATTAACTATTTCGTGTTTTGATTAAAATAAAAATAATAGAACCTTTAAAATCGTTACAATACATAAAAAAATTAAAAATATTTAACATGGTCAAGCAACCAAAAATATTTTTATTGGATCACTTCATATGGATTGACCCGTATACGTTGTATCATTTTGAATCAAATTATTATCCAACTTGGAAAAATATTTAATACTTGGTTCGATTCTTTCCGGATAAGTTTCTAAATACCGTTGAACACTTGTAATGAAATTTCGTTGTGACAATAAAACATACGCAACATATCACGTTTGTCTTCATTTTGATACGCCATTATGTATTTAATAACAGACCAATTAAACGAAAGTTGGCTACGCAGTATACAATTGAATCTAAGCTAACTTAATGCGTGAAACTAAGCTAACTTAATGTGTGCACATAATTTAATTTTTAGTTTTTTCAAAATTTCTCAATGAAAATTTAAACAAAATAACAAGTGTGGCATACCAATGAACTCAGAAAAAAATGTGCTATCTAACTGTCTAAACAACAACAATCGCGCCCGTAAGAAAAAGTGAAGGTGGCTCTGGAAAAACAAAAACGAATCGCTCTAGAAATAAAGTACGTTCGTCATTCAATCAAGCGTAAAAATGTTTCCAGGAATGTTTTCACAGATTTTGAAAAAAATCATAAATAAAGAAGTTATGTCCGATTTTCGAAAATCGCGATTTTTCGTTTTTCTCCGGTTGTAGAGAAACCGTTCAAGATAGTTCAAAATTCTTAACAGATTATTATTCACCATGAAATTTGACAACTTTTCCTCCCTTTAACCGATTCTCTAACTCTTATAATAAACGAGATCCCCATGCTGGCCCTCGAATTTCAATCACCCTGTATAATCTTTTTTTTAATAAAGGATTTTTTCCTTTAAAACTTTTGAATAACCAGGAGTGCGTTCGATAAATACGCTCTGCGAACGAGAATTACTCGAGCGATCCTTCGATAAATAGGAAGTGTAGCTCCAAAACTAATCTTACTAGCGTTCGAGAATTGCTCAGAGCGTCGCTCCGATTACTCTGCTTTAGAGGTGGATGAAAACTACTCGTCATGCGCACAATCGTTATACGTTTGTTAACATGTATTTATTAATTGTTTAAATCTAAAAACACGACAAATGAAAAAAGAATAGTTTATTATAATCAAAGATGTAGAATGACATCTATAATAAGCTAAAAAGGGTAACTCTAAATACACAAGTTACATTTAAAAGGTTAAATTAATTTGTTATATTATTTGTAATTGCTATATTATTAAATAGAAGGCTAAGGCCGGTATCCATAGTCGAACGCCAGCGAGTCGCTGACGTTTGGCTGACTGAATCGTGTTTCATAGTCGTCCGCCGAGACGGTTTCTAGCGATACGCCAGATGGATTCGCCAAGCACGTTTCATAAACGCTCGCTAGAATTGTAGGCGTAGCGAAGCGCCAAATATATGGGGATGTTAACATAGGCGGATGGCGAACCGCTGAAGGTGATGGCAGTATGGTTCAGCGCGTCGCCAGTAGTAGTTTGCTTACATAAAACGTTGTTGTTTTTCTCAGTTTTTGTATTTGCATAAGAGAAATTGTTTTACAAAGATTGGAAGAATGGAAGAAGATTTGTATATTAATGATAATATAAACGCCGAAAACGATGAGTACGAGGATATTCAACTTGTTATGAGGGCACCTCGGCGTTATATCAGGGATTTGGAAAATCCTATATATTTCTTCGACAATGTAAATTTTAAAAAACTGTATAGATTTTCAAAAGAAACCGTAATGGATGTATTAATGCCGTTTGTCAAAGAACAAATTGAAAGACCTGCGCATAGAGGTTTGCCTATAATACCATTGTTGTCGCTTTTGGTTTGTCTGCGATTTTAAGCGAAGAACACATATAGGCGATCTCGACCACGATCACGATAGCGATAGCGATGGCGATCAAAATTACAATGTATCGCCAAGTCGCAACAGTATGTGCGAACTCATTTCTTTACTAGGGTGCGTTTGATCGCCATCGCTATCGCTATCGTGATCGTGGTCGAGATCGCCTATATGTATGTGTCCAAGGCTTTATGCAACAGGAAGCTTTCAAGTAAAGCTTTTTTTACTTTTTTCAATAATATGAAAAATTAATGGAATAAATATTTACAGGCTGCATGTGGCGATCTACAGGGACAAAGTACTGTTTCGGCGCATTGTAGCTAAAGTTTCATCTTTGATTGCAAGAAGATTACCTGTATACATAAAATTCCCAAATAATGTCCCAAGAGTCAATGCGCGTTAACCAATCGTTTTTTAATATTGCCAATTTTCTCCAAGTTATTGGTTGTACCGATAAAGTCCTGGAAGAGAAATGGTAGAAGTATACAGAAAAGAAAACGAACATTTTCATTAAATGTTTAAGCGATTGGTGGTCCAAATTTAGAAATATTTGATATCGTAGCAAGTTGGCCAGGCCGGGAGCACGATTCAATTATTTTTAATAATAGTGCTGTAAAAACACGATTTGAAACAGATAATTTGACTGGTTACCTTCTTGGTGATAGTGGATATCCATGTTTGCCGTATTTAATGACGCCACTACTAAATCCTACCAACGAATCGGAGAATAGGTATAACCGTTCGCACATTAGAACCCGGAGCACCGTTGAGAGGTTATTTGGAATTTGGAACAGGCGATTTCTTTGTTTAAGCCGTGAATTAGAAAACAAATTAGAGACATTCCGGCATTATTGTAGCTTATGCGGTGTTGCACAACATTGGCATTAGTGTTTGAGATATTGTTGACGAACAAGAAATTATAAACTTCGAAGACGAACATAATAACCAGCGTCTTCATAACGTAGGAATTGGGCATGCAGTTCGTCGAGCTTTAATTCAAAGACATTTTATTTAATTTTAATAATTTATATTTTAATAATTTAAAATAATTTTAAATAATTTATTGTAGATTGATACACCTTTTATTTAAATAAATCTATACATATTTTTAATAAGAACACATCGCGAACATTCTTTTAATTTTTTTCTACTTCCTTTTGTTTCAAAAGAAGTTCAGTAATGGCTATTTTTTTCAATCTTTGCTTTTTCCAGTTCTTTTTCTTTTTCTATTTTAATCTTATGCAATTCTTT
>OY284479.1:16723178-16779980 GCA_958336345.1 Dorcus parallelipipedus
CTCTTGGGGCATTATTTGGGAATTTTATGTATACAGGTAATCTTCTTGCAATCAATGATGAAACTTTAGCTACAATGCGCGAAACAGTACTTTGTGCAAGTCCCTGTAGATCGCCACATACAGCCTGTAAATATTTATTCCATTATTTTTTCATATTATTAAAAGAAGTAAAAAAATTTTACTTTAAAGCTTCCTGTTGCATAAAGCCTTGGACACATATACGCGATCTCGACCACGATCACGATAGCGATGGCGATCAAACGCTCCCTAGTAAAGAAATAAGTTCGCACATACTGTTGCGACTTGGCGATACATTGTAATTTTGATCGCCATCGCTATCGTGATCGTGGTCGAGATCGCCTCTATGTGTTCTTCGCTTAAAATCGCAGACAAACCAAAAGCGACAACAATGGTGTTATAGGCAAACCTCTATGCGCAGGTCTTTCAATTTGTTCTTTGACAAACGGCATTAATACATCCATTACGCCCCCAGGACGTAAATACGAAACGCAAAGCTATTGTTTGTGACGTCACTTGATAAGGAAACAATAACTTTTAAATGAATTTTATCAATTAAAAAAAATTAATAACAAGTTTAAATCGCGGCATCCTGCGATCGCTTTTTGACCTAACATTGCATTAGGATTTTAGGATTGACAAATTGCAGCTATAATCCATTCACGATCTTTTTAATTTCAGAGTAGGCCATGTTAGAGTGACATTTTTGTTGGTATCTCCAAAGTGAATATGTTCCAATTTAATTTGATGGTTATATTTTTGAAAACTAACGCTGAAAAACATTGATAATTTTTAGCATTTTGACTTAGTATTACAAAGTCTAGGACATAATCTAGGACAGGTTGATTTGGTTTGCAGTGGAATTCTCGAGCTACGCTTCTGCTGACCAGGCCCCAAATAGGGCTGAAACAGCTGTACAGAGGATGCAATCCACTGCAATCAAAGCGGACTTGCAACAAAATTTAAAAAAAGTAAGTATAATTTCCAATCATCTCATTTTAAATATTAAAATTAATCGAATTTAGTTACTTGAACCATGTTCATAAGAGACTTTTATTCATATCATTTTAAATTTTATTTCAGATTAATTGCTTAAATTTTGCTCATCGCTTTTTAAATTCTACCCATCTTCAATTACTGTTGGTCCAACTCTGCGCATCTGTAGTGACCATCATCTCGCCCTTTGAATTTTCTTCGTCTTCAGTTACCACCATCCCATCTTCTAAACGTTGCATGTATTCACTTACCAACAGTTCGCTTTTTAAATTCTGTTCATCTCCGGTTACCGCCAGCTCGTTTTTTACATTTTTCTCGTTTACAGTTGCCTCTGGTTTTTCTTTTATATCTTGCTCATTTTCACTTATCATCGGCTCATCTTGTAATAGTTTATTTTCAATATCCTTTAAGTATTGCTCATCTTGAGTTACTATTGGTTCACTTTTTAGATTTCCCACATCTTCAGTAACCATCGGTTCACCTTTTAAAATTTGCTCGTTTTCAGTTATAATTCTTTCAACTCCAGTACTTACATCCGCCATCTCAACACTTTGCAAGAGACTCACTATAATTTCTCTAATTTCTTCGACTTCCACTTCATCTCTTTCCCTCACATCATTAACCCTAGGTTCACCTCTATCAACCACATTGCTCACGGTTTTCTCAATTAACTCGTCTAATATTTTATGTAATTCCTCAGCTTCGTCTTTCGGAATTTCCGGTTTGCTGGTTTCTGTTGTAACAAACCCCGCAGACTCTTGACTTTTCGTATCCTCAGCGACGAATGAATCGTGGAACTGGCGGTAAGATTCAATCCGAAGGATCTCTTCCAGGTCTTCAATTTCCTTAGAGAGTATACTCGCTTCAACGCTTTCGGTCAATATATTCCGGATGAAGAGCTCTGTGATTCTTTCGTCGGGGAGCTCTCGTTCGGTAGGTATCTTTTGCGAAGATTCTTTCGTCTGTTTGAACCAAAGGAAGATGAGTATTTCATTCTTGGTGAAGTTCTTATGCGTACCTGTTCTGATATGTGTTTGCCCAACTGCCGGAAGCTTCTGGTAATGTCCAGGCTCATGGTTTGAGTTACTTTATCTATCGAATCAAACTGTGAAATGAGGGATGTAGCAGATGTAAGCAAATCTACGTGGCTGTCTCCTTCTCTCGCGATGATCCTCTACAATTTATAAGCTCTTTCAATTACATGGTCAATGATAATGTGGTAATGATGGATGTTTTGTTTTCTGAACAATTTGTTTATTTTTTATGTTTTGGAATTCATTTTTATTACGTTGTTTATTTTTGAGACAAATATAAAAATTTACTGTCCACTAAAGTTCCGTGCTTTCAAATGAATTGCTAATTAAAGTAAGCTGTGATTTTTATACACCCTGTTCAGAAATTCGGGGACTCGGTGGTCGTAACGCTGTTCCTTGCGTGATTCTAAGAAGAAAATCTTAATACAAAAACTCTGTACGAGCCCTCCTGTTTATATGCGAGGTCATCAAAATTGAAAGTATGAGGAATGAAAAATGCGTTTTAAGTGTAATTAACCGACCAAAATTTGTTCAAATTATAATTATGTAGAAGCTTTTGTTATTCTTGAAGTTTGTTCTCATTTTAAACTGTTTTAACATGTCTTCAACGAATTAAAACTAATAAAGTAAATAAAATAAAAATAAGATAAAATACATTTTTGTATTAAGATTTTCTTCTTAGAATCATGCAAGGATCATGACTTCCGGGTCCCATAATTTGTGAACAGCCTGTATAAAGTTGGCGACGTGCAATACAGGAGTGAGAGTTAGCAATTCATTTGAAGGCACAGTATAAATAAATTTGAATAAATGAAAAGTGATCATAACGTACTCGTGAAGTAATATAGCCAGATATATCTGCTTCGATGTTGGTCCTTGGCTGCGCAAAATACTTGGCAATCGTATCGTGAACGTTACACCTGGGACGCTCCTTCAAAAGTTCCCTTATCATAATGGCCACACACGCCCTAATCTACCATCAAAAATTAAACTTTGCATTTTTTCTGCGTTGGTGAGGATTACCTGTGGATGTTTTGCTAGATACTTTTCATCTTCGACTACGGTCCTTTTCTTCAAATCGTTGAGCTTTTTCTGTTGAGCGTCGGTGAGCACATCCATTTTGTAATACATCATTCCACGAGGAGTATCACAGGGATGAAAGTCCAAGGGATCGGTTAGATTACCATCGCGGGCCACAAAATCTCTCGCCATGTTTAGTGTAATTCTAAAAGGACATTAATTGTGTATTTCGAACAAATCTCAACAGCATCATTTCCCCATGACACAATTTTTCTAGGAGCAAAAAACTATTCACTAGCACATAAATTTAATTGAAGACGCAGAAGAATTGACAACTTCCGGTTTGCATTCGTTTGCTGCCCATGCACAATATCCAATGAATTAATTTTTTTTCATTAATTGTAAGCGATCTAAAACATGGAAACGCGGTTAATTATAATTATATAAATTTTATTTAAGTTGCCAATTTATACAATTGAGTATTTATTATTATTATTTTTTTAACATTGCCTACTTTTTAATTTGCTAACTTTTATAAAATACAAGCATTTTCTTCAAGATAAATAACACTTTCGACATCGCCTAAAATATATTCTTTGGTAAGAAGACTTCTAATAGCTGCCTCGAGAGGAGTACGGCCGCGCGTTTAGCTGTCGTACGCGGCCGACGCGTGCGGCCGCCGCGCCGCGCCGTCCCTAAGGAAACTTTCCCATATAATTTACATAGAAGCAGTACCTTGCCCCAGTGCGACAGTCGCATGCGTCGGTCGCTTCATAGGAATCGTATCTTTAGGGCATTACTTAAATCTTGGTTAATTAGTGACAGGGAAGGATAAAGAAACTTCATCTCACCTGCAAATGGTTTTAAACTCTAAAGTAAAATACTTCAAGAATAATATGACATAAAGGACTGAAAATGTCAATGATTACTGGTCAAAATATTCGTTATATACAGATGTGTTCAAAAAGGTGTTGTACAGCCACGTTTTAAAAATCTGCTTTTGAGCGGCAATTGGTTTTTCTATTTTTGTGTTCAATAATATTATTACTGCCATAAACCGTATATGTAACAAAACTTGTACAACAATCTTTTGCACTTCATCATGAATGCACATACAAGTCTAGACAGTACAAATTCTGTACAACACTTATTTGAACACGACTGGACGTAGGCTCTTAAATAAGTATAATCACGTATTATGTTCTATGCATTCCCTGAGGGAAAATCAAACTTGAGCTCTGCGTCATCAATCACCGAAATAACAACCGACAAATATTTCAGTATTATTTCTTTGTTATCGGTGAATGAGAAAAAAGGATGGACCTCTGCTTCTTATGTCTGATGATGGAACACCAGACGCGTTTTATTTATGACGCTCTTAAGAGCTTCTCTCTTATGAAAAATTCTATTTCACTACACCTTTTCCAAGTGTAGTTCAAGAAGTAACAGATTAATTTCAGACGTGTCAAATGTTTTTCAGATGCAAAATATGAATTTTAGAAAATATCAATTGTATTTCAGAGACGTACAATGTATTTTAGAATGTGTTAATTGTAGTTCAGAAAAGCGAAATAAATTTCAGAAAAGGTGAATTGTATTTCAGAAAATATCATTTGTATTTCAGAGAATAGTTCTTTACTTGATTCCCTGGAACTGGCTTCTTTATGCCTTCATTCCTTTCATTTACTGAAACTATTTTTATCTATGTCTGCTATTTCCTTCCGAATCCTGTCGTGTTTATCCCAACTGATTTTATTGTCCAACACCTTAACCTCTTTCTTTCTCTCGGTTTTGGTAGAATTTCCTGTTGGATCTCCGTCGTGTTTTTATTGCATTTCCCTTCTTGACAGCTTGGTAACCTACTCATGGCATCCGCGTTGTTGTGTATTCTATCGGGCTTATACCCTACACTGAGAAAAATAATGAGTTACTTCAACTCAAAACACGTTAAATCAACTTCAATTTCAGGTTGTATATAAACAATTCCATGAAGGCTCTGTATCAAACCATTGAAAAATGTTGAAAAAATATGTTAGCACTACATAAAATATGCGTTCAATTAAAAGTTAATGATCTTTTATTTAACTCAGTGCAAAGTTACAGTAATGTGAAAATTTTTTTTAAAAAGTAACAAACATTTTTAGATCAATTCAATAAGTTGTTATAACAATGTAATCTAAATTTGAGTCAAAGAAAAGAAAATATATGACCAACACTTTAATTGAGTTGAAGTAACAATTATTTTACGTACTAACATTTATGATTTTTGTTTGAATACGTTTTGCTTTCTGATTCAACAGCATCATTAAATCAAAGAATGTGCTGTAAATATTGTCGCAGCATTTTGCGATACTGCCAAAGTAAGGTGGTAAATCTTTTAACCTTTGGTGAGGTGCAAGAAGAGCTGAAATAAACCTCTAAACGAATTTTATAAGGTCAGACACATTCGAAGTATAAATGACTTTTATTCATTTAAGAAACGATGTCGAACAACAGTTACTTATGCTGGAACTGGCAGTAAATATACGTGAAGTTTTAGCAGGCGCCATCTGTAACTCGATAGCAAGAATTTCAATAACTGTTTACTATTTATTTCTGCAAACATCACGCAAACATAACAGGTAAATTCGTATATCATTCATGTTACATGACTAAATGTATGACGTCTTATTAATATGGGAATTAATCCTCGCTTTTAGTAGACTTAGGGCCGGTATTATAGCATGGGTTTAAAATGGCAGTTTAATCTAAAGGTAAAACTTCAGATAAGTATAATATTTTCAGACTAATGAGTGTGAAATTAAACACAAATTAGACAATAAAATGAAAAAAAAACTCGATCAAACTAACCTCACTTATAAATATTTAAGAAAGATATTCTTTTCTATAATTTCCAAATGTTCTTTTATTGCAAACTAGTTTCACCTATAAAGGCATCGTCAGTGCATCAAACCTTCAAGTTAAAAAATACATAATAGTAAAATATAATAAAAGTAGAGGATATTGCCGTGTATCTTAGTAACTTCTTAACTATATTTAGAGAACGGGTATTAACGGCTTCAATAAAACTTCGACTATACTGGTCGATATTTCGTAATATTTTATTACTTCTTCAGGACCATTAAATTACTACAATTGGACAACTAATTAAACCATAGTTTAATTAGTTGTATATATTGTATCATAGATACAATATTATATATAATACTTACTAATAATAGAGAAATTAATACATTTTTGAAAATTTTAACTTAAAATTTGATGTGTTATTTATAACAAAAATTGTGTATAAATAAAAGAACTCTAGGTGGCGTGACTTAGTTAGATTAAAATATATATTATTAAGATCGTCAATGTCAGATCTGAAATTGACAGTTACGTCATTATGCTTCTGAATGCATGACATTTCCAAAAATAATCTAGTTTTATAAAACATTTCTTTTTCTAAAATTTTATTATTATTGAAGTCAAAACAATGGTTATCATCAATTGAGTGAATGGCAAGAGCACAGAAATCATTCTTTGGAATATTACAATCCTTTTCTATATCGTTCCAGCAATTAGAAATTATGTCTAAAGCTAATTCCATAGGAATATTTGTAAATAACGATACCACATCTAAAGAAATGAGTTGATGATCTACTGGCAAATTGAAGTTTTGAATTTTTTCAGCAAAAGTGAAAGAATCTTTAATGTAACCTGTATCTAATAAAACACATAGCTAAATTTTACGTTTTTCAGATATTTATTTATTTATTATTTCATGACATTTTACAAAAAATACATACAACTTACATCTATTCTACACATAATTTAAAATTTTAATTTTATAAAATACCCGTAAGTAATTTTTATTAACTTATTATTATATTTTACTATTATGTATTTTTTAACTTGAAGGTTTGATGCACTGACGATGCCTTTATAGGTGAAACTAGTTTGCAATAAAAGAACATTTGGAAATTATAGAAAACAATATCTTTCTTAAATATTTATAACAGAATCTATAAACAGCATGGAGAATTTCAACATTAATAACCTCACTTATATTAACAGTAAGTTTAAGCTTCTCTTCAACCACCGATTGACGTTTAAACTTAGAAGCTGTTGTCATCGGCAGGTATAAAACAAGAATATCTATGGGAAGATCTTAAAATCTGAAGTTTAACTGTCAAACTGCAGTTTAAACTAATGCTGTAATACCGGCCCTTAGCGTTTATTCTGTTAAATAAAAAATCAAAACAGACACATAAAGGCAACAGCACTTTACGATCATTTTCAAATTTCAGCTTTAGCATTTTAACCACTTTCATTTTAAGGCAAAATATTTACATCGTTCAGTAAAATGTAATAGTTTAACATTTTCTTGGTGTTATTTCAACAATTTCTAAGATGTTTAGTTAAGAATATTACTGTTGAAACAAGTAAATATTACTTATTTTATTTATTTTTAAATAACGCACAAAAAGTTGACATTAAAAAAGTTGTTCACTTAAAGGGTGAACTCGGCAAAATCCGGACACCTTTGACAGTGCATATCTTAGCAATCCTTGCATCAAGGTAGCTGCTATTTAGCATCAAGATAGCCAGAATATACAAAAACAAAATCTGTCAGTACTATTGTCGCCGTGTCATTAGTTGTCAAAATGGTTTCGTTGGAATTGGAAAGAAGAAAACTGATTTTGCACGAACATATGCAAAATAAAAACGCGAGTGTTCGTCAGATCGCTAAAACTTTAAAAATTCCCAAATCTACGGTTGCAGATGTCATCAAACATTTCAAAGAACGCCTGACTATCCAAAGAAAGTCTGGAAGTGGGGGTGAACATGGTCAAACTGAACATAACTTGGCCAAAAAGGTTCTTCAAGCATATACAAAGAATCCAAAGATTTCATCCCGTGAAGATGCGGTCAAGGTAAAAAAATCCCAGACATATGTGCAGAAAGTTAAAGCCAGAGTTGGATTAAAAAGTTTTAAAGCCCAAACATTACCTGATAGAGACGCAAAACAAAATTTAAAAGCAAAATCCCGCTGTCGAAAGCTTTATGAAAACAAATTAACGACATCCAAATGCATTGTTATGGACGATGAAACCTACTGTTTAAAAAACTTTAATTATATCGCTGGTCAGGTTTTTTATACAGCCCGCAGTCGCAAGGATGCTCCTGAAGCTTGCAAGCGTAAGATAAAAGCAAAATTTTCACAGAAATTTCTTGATTGGCAGGCCATCTGCACCTATGGCTTGAAAACCACCCCCTTCATTACCTCTGGAACTATAAACTCAGAGATGTACCGCAAAGAATGTCTCCAAAAACGCCTGTTGCCGTTCCTTAATAAACATGACAGTAAACCAATTATTTTGGCCAGATCTGGCAACGTGTCATTATCGAATGAAACGATCCAATGGTACCTTGATAATGAAGTAGATTATGTTCCTAGAGAATTTAACCCACCCAATGGCCCAGAACTCAGGCTAATTGAAGAATTCTGGTCTATTGTGAAGACAATCTTGAAGAAGAATGCCGCAACAGTCACAACCATCGACCAGTTCCGATACAAGTGGCTTTGGGCGTCTCGAAAAGTTGATAAAGCCATCGTACAAAAACTTATGCGACGAGTGCGCCATAAAGTTCGCTCAGTAGCATATGCTACAAATTCGGAATAATTTAATGTACTATAATTTTTAGTATTGTTGTGTAGTTTAAAAATAGATATTTGCTTTTCTCAAAAATTTTGGGGTTTCTGTTTTATAGCCTTTTTTAAGTGTCCGGATTTTGCCGAGTTCACCCTTTAACTATTACATTTTTCTCAGTGCACAAATTATTCGGGATTGAGAGCATTAATTCAACTCCTGGAAATGTTAAATTAATATAAATCATTCAACACATATTTCAACGTTAATTCAATCACCAGAAATTGTAATTTAATTTATTTTTTCTACAATTGCTCATAAAATGGGTGTTTACGGATTAATTTCAGTGCGCAAAACACGCGTTTTTTTTCACCGTTAAAAAAAAATTTTGGCGCACGGTGAAAAAAAGAATTTCTGACATTTCTAAAATTGACATTTCTAAAATTCTAAATACTGCGGTTTGACTTCTTCAGCAAAATACTCGCACTCGCTTCGTTAGCTACTACTTCTACATCATATTCAGAATCACCGGAATCTTCCATGAGTCTGCTGGCGTCCATTTTCAGAAAATTTATAGAAAACACTAGGAAAGCGACACCAGACCACAGAATTTATTTTCAATTTTTATTTACATTAGTAACTATGGAAACCCGTGCAACGGTAACTTAAAAAAAATAATTCTGCCGTTTTTTATTAATTCAATATTTTTTAATAATAAACTTGCTGTTTAAGGCTCGATGCACACATGCGGTTTTTGGCCATGCGGCACCGCAGCGGCGCCGGAGTTGCGGTCTGTGTAACCATAGATCAAATGAGGCACTGCACATGCACGCTGCGGTACCGCTGCTGTGCCGTACGTGAATTTATGACTTTTGCGGTACTTGAGTACATACGTATTTATTGACTAATGCACACGTGCGGCATTTTACCGCTCCGGTGCCGCACGGCCAAAAACCGCACGTGTGCATCGAGCCTTAAGCTGTGCAATTGTAGTGCAATATTACAGTTTTTTTGAGCTTTCGAATGTATTTTTTGTCTCGACCTAACGATCTCGACAAAAAAAACATTCTCAAGCTCAAAAAACCTTAATATAAGAATAACTATTTTCTTTGGAATGAAAACAGAGATCGTTAATATTACTTAAAAAATTAACATTTAATCCTGGTTCTTCCAACATTATGATTTTTGTGCGTTACCAACATCACAAATTGAACGAAACCAAAGTATTAACAAAAAATGTATTATTGAATAGAAGAACATGTAATCTTATTTCTACGTTTCTTTGCTGTATTTTAACGTATTTTATGTTGTTTCAACTTCAAAGCGCCAATAGTCCAAATATTGTACATTTAACATTTTCATTTTTCTCAGTGTATAGTAAAGTTAATTCTGACAAGAGTAATGTCCATCGGGCTAATCGTGATGTTGGGTCCTTTAAGCAGGGAATACACGACCCCACATGTCTTAACACATGTACGCGCATACATGTTCACCGAACATCAACGTGCGTGTGTTGACCCGAAAAATGCTTCGAACATGTACGCACATACAAAAAATCCGTCGAACTTGTTTTCTGATTTTCCTGAAAACAAGTGCGTGCGTTGATGTTTGCGCGTACATGTTCGACCGTGTGGTTGCCAAACGCACATGTTCGCCACGGACTTATTCAATGCAGTGCGTCGGCGTGATGCATACTCTTTTCCACAGCACCTCGAAGCAGTCAATTTATGATTTTTAATAAATAACTTTCCGGCAATGTGTGGTGGCAGATCCTGCAATTGGAACTATTAACCTGGGGACTTATCACAGCTTTATTTATTTATTTTTTTGTATTTTTGTTTTACTATAATAGCGCACGCCACTGCCACCAAACATAATTCTTCGGACATCGTCTTAAGACAAGTTCGATCGTATGTAGTATGGTACTATGTGACATTGATGTTCGGCGAACATGTACGAACATGTACGCGCGTACATGTGTTAAGACATGTTGAATCGTGTATTCCCTACTTTAACAAAAAGAACGGTCTGTGATCCGTGTAGATAGTGAACTTTGTCCCGTAAAGGTAACACCTAAAGTGTTTGATAGCCCAAACAACTGCTAGACACTCCTGTTGAGTCACGTCGTAGTTTCGCTCTGCCTTGTTGAGGAGAAACAACGACGAAAAATCAAATTATGTTGAAGTAAATATATTACTAGGCCCGGTTTCTTCACCTCCAGTTAACTTTATCTGACGGTTTATTCCCATAGTAACAATTGTGATCACAATCGTTGCTAAGGGAATTACTCGCCAGATAAAGTTAACTGGAGGTGAAAAAACCGGGCCTAAGACGGAGCATCAAAACAGCGGAAAATATTTATTACATACCTCTTTCCTAAGCAATTTATCAAACGAGGTTATTACTTGGCTTAATGAACAAAAATAACAATTTAGAGATACGGATTTAACTGACTGAATGTCGTATTGTATCTACATACAATCAGGAAAATATTCTGGCAAAGAAAAGTTCGAAACTAATTCGACAACAATTGTGAGGTTTGTTCTAGCAAACAATTTCTGATAGTTTGTGTACTTTTCCTATACGCATGCGTAATCTGTAATTGTTGTCGAATTAGTTTCGAACTTTTCTGTGCTAGAACGTTTCCCTGATTTTATAAAGATACAATACGACATTTCGCGCCAAGTCAGTTATATCCGTATCTCTAAATTGTTGTTCTTGTTCATTAAGCCAAGTCATAACCCCGTTTGATAAATTGCTTAGAAAATAGGTATGTAATAAATATTTTCCACTGTTTTGCTGCTCGGTATAAGTAATATATTTACTTCAACATAATTTTATTTGTTGCGGCTGGTTCTCCTCAAATAACCCACTGGTAGTAAATAAAAACTGTGTACTAGATACATCAGATATATCCATCACATCAGATTCAACACAAATAGTAGGTCTAGTAGGTTTGATTGATTAATATAAATATTTTTACCGCGCGGCCATTCACAGTGTTGATTCAATGTGCGCATGTCACCATTAGAAATTCGCAAAGAATACGTGAATTGTTTGGACTGTCAGCAAACTACAATCCACAGCTACTAGAACATCAAACTGGTAACGAAAAACTTAAAATTTTCACTGCTAGAACGCTAAAGCGTTACTGCGCATGTTCAATACAATTTCTAACAGTTATGTACTGTTGCTAGAACAAACGTATGGACTCATGCTCCAATTTTTCCAAACTTCCTTCTTTTACAATGTCTACCTTGTTCAAAGACAGGCACCTTCTTTCGTTCCACGCAGAATTTGTTCGCTATAGGCAAACACCGTATTCTTCGGAATTCGGAGTATTTCTTCTGTTATGTTCATGACACAGACTGGCGCGTCCTGTTTCGCTTTGGAAACAGTGCATGCAACAACTAGCCCATGAATTTGCAACTCGGCGGGTTCTAACAATAAATCTTGTTGATCATTCCCTGTACAGCTGTACATACCATTTGACATCTGGGCACAGTATAAGGAACAATCAGTAGGGACAGCTGGCTTGACTTTGTTCGCAGATTTTTTTACGCGCATGTCTCGAAGCTGGCGGTACCTTCCACATTCCCCGATAGTGGCGCAGGTATCGAAATAGAAATTCTTTTATTTGACATAATGACATATTAGAATAATAAAGGAATTTTCAGGGTTTTGACCATATTTTGGGTTCTTTTTACCTGTTTTTATATTTGTGCGGTCCTGTGTACACGTGTTTTGCTCTGCTGTGCCATTGTACTGTTGTGTTTCTCTTGAAATATCCCGTCTATGATCCATTGTTGTGTTTAGTGATCTTGTTAAATCTGTTCCATAATTATAATATGGAAAAAGGGGATAGATACAGTAACGTTTGTGCGGTGAAAAAGTGTAAAATCACTTCCCAAACTCCCGGTGCGAGTTTATTCCGATTTCCTAAGGATGTTGCAAGGTAAATTGAAATCTTTATGAATAAAGCAATATCATGTTTTTTTTTCGTATTGTGTAGGTGCAAAGCTTGGGCAAATGCATGTGGCTGCCAGAATTTTGTAATATTGATTGATAAATTCTTTTCTAAACCGCCGAAAAAATAAATGTGTGATGTTTCCGGTATTTATTTTTGTTGAATTCTGATTCTTCGCGCAATTTTTTCTGGCGCCATCTAGAATAATTTAAGTGAAGCACCGCCAGATCGACTTCATTTTGAATTTAAACTTGCATGTCCAACTTCAAAGGCGCCGACGTAAGCTGTCCCTACTGATTGTTCCTTATACTGTGATCTGGGAGGAATTTCTGTTGCGTCTTTAATTCGGACTTGGCAGCGGCCAACTGCTTCGTCCCGGTCATCAGTCATCATTGGCCGTGACGATGATAACTTGCGATTTTCCTCTTGCGTCTCCTTCGTTGTATTCTTAACGTCTTTTCTTCCGTTCCATTTTCAAAGAGTGCAAACTCTGATGCCCGCAGATTACCTCCAACGCATGCGATTTTGCCGGTGGTTACTCCGGGAACAGACGGATAATCCGAACTTTGTTAATAACATTCTCTTCACCGACGAATCAATGTTTACAAGGGATGGTATGTTTAATTTTCACAACATGCATGTGTGGGCAGATATGTTAAACGGCACTTTAATCGGTAATATTTACGTCTCGCGCAGAGGGGGAACTTCGAACACTTATTGTGGGTGAAAGTCACCGTCTGTTGCGTCTAGCGGTGCTAAACATTTCACAAGGAATTGCCGGATGTCGGTATGAATTTTTTGATTTTTTTTTCGTTTTAATTTTGGTGCATTCGTGAGAATATCTGTTACCAAATACGCCATTAATTTTTTTGCACGATCTTGAAGAACACCCTGTATAAATCAGAAGTAATTGTATGCAATACAATGCAAAAGAAAACTCATTACCGTTGATTTAGGATAAAATACATAGTACTACAATTGAAAATAATTTGTTAAGTATAACTCAAGACATACATGGGTCTGACTTAGCATAAAGTACAATTTAAGTTATACTTGATCAACTATGAAATAAGAGTTTTATATTAAGTGAGACTTGAAGTTCAAGTTAAACTTAAGACTTATCTATGAATACAGGCATTAGGCCTGTATGAAGTGGGCGTTGGATAATTCCGATGATGAATAATTTCGAGCCAGCGTTCTTGGAAGTCAGGGTTGCCACACTAAGCTCTAAATTGGCAGAAATTTTATCCAGCCCTCGGGCTACGCCTTTGGGTTACAATACAAATTACACCTCGGGTAAAAATCATGCACTTCAATTCCTCGTTGTATATTATACTATTTTTCTTAGGAGTGCCGTTTTATTCTACTTCGAAAAGCATTATTTGGATGGGAGAATTATTATCGGGAAAACAACCTATTTTCTGGTATTCGGTCGGATATAAAAAATGTGACCGGATAACCGGATAGTTGCCGGATACCGCTGCATTTCTAATAAAAACTAATAAAATAAGACATAAATATTTATTAAAAAAAGAAAATACACAATCTAAATACTAATATGTAGCTACACTTTGTTTTAATTAACATTAATAAACATATTGTTATTATTTTACTTCGTTTAAGATAAAATAAATTATGAAGTTAATTATTTCCACTGGCAGAAGCCTCACTTTCAGTTTTAAAATATTGTTGTGTGAGTCCATCAAGTTGATCAATCAAATATATGCAACTCCCACATGCGTAAATAATTTGATCAAAACCAACCTAAAAATTAAAAAAAAAATTATGATCCTTCTTTCAGTATCAACCACTGTGTCGTTCAGAATGAATTAAATATAATTTATTTTGAAGTATTGATGCACCTATTTCTATAACGAGTTGAATATTGAAAATGTGCAAAATACTCACAAATTGTCCTAATAATTCTTTTATTACGTAATTCTTGCTGTCTGCCTCTGACACTTTGAATATTTCAACTCGATTGTAGGTAGCACAAATCAAACAGCGTAAAACTTCGGTTCGTTTGATTTCCGAACTGAATAAAGCTTTTTTAAACAGCATTAACTCCATTCTTTCGGAGCACTTCCCGATCGCATACACGCATTCGTTGCATAGAAAATTCATTTTTTTGTAACCTAAAACCTAAAAAGAATTCATGAAATTGGTAGTGAAAAGGCAGGAGTTGTCTGTTTTTTTTTTAATGTACTTTTTTGCATAAACTGATTACAAGTAGCATAAGCCTTAACGTGACAGAAGGATAAAACTGTAAAAAAATGTGTTTGAAAGGCAATTGATGTTATTTGCGAAGTAATTATATTAACTAATGTGGTAAAATAAAACTTTCTGCTTCTACCGCACACTTTAATAAAAAAACAGATAACTCCTTTTGCCACTTTACCGAAATATTAAAACGAAACGCTACAGGTATTTCACAAACCTTAATTAAACGGCATTTCTCCAGGTTTTGGACAATTGGGTCTTCCATATTTCGCCGTCGAATAGGAACGCACATTAAATAATTATTACATATACAACATGGCATATCTAAAATTAAAACCACAAATTATTATTATAAGTCTATGAGGCTAGTTTATTATTCGTAATAAACAAAATACATACCTAGGTTTTAAAAATTCCTCTCTTGATTGCAGTATTTATTCCGAGTGTTAATTCTTTGGCGAACAGTGCATTTATGATCCGATCGTTTGCAAATGTTCCCGGTATTAGTAATGGATATTTGTTTACTCTGCCAGCTTAAAAAATATTTCTAAGATAGTCTTGAAAATTATAGCTTTTTATTTATCCAAACATGATATTGTTTCACTAGCGTTGAAATACAAAATAACAGATAAGCATAAGCACCGGTTGTTTATTACCAAATTCATTTTGCTGAGTATTTAAATGATTCATTCTTCAAAAATACAAAATAAAGGTGTGTCAATTTAGAAATCCAGAAAATCTGTTTTTAATTATATTTTATTGTCTCAGGAAAATATATTTAATTAATACATACTGGGTGATTCAGGTTGGTATTCTCACCCCTGTAACTATTTCTATTCTTAGGATAATGGCATATCTGTAGTCTTACCAGTAGTTTATTTTACGTTATTAAACAATTTATGTCATTTCCAGTTGAAGAGGAAGCGGTCTCAGATGGAAATTTTTAAATAGAAGGCCTTGTACATTTTTGCATTTTTGGATTCTAGAATTAATTCTGAATCAAAATTATGTAATAACAAGCGATCAATATAAAAATGAATTAGGGTAGGCGTTGGAATTTAAATGCATGTCTTAGATAACGTCATATTAATACTAATTGTCAATCAATTGTAACACAAATAATACACCGGAAATGTTCTTTAACATTACTCAGAGAGTTATTCATAGAGTTCAAACGTGTCTTAATGCAGCACGCAGTGGTCATTTTACGCATCTGCTTTAATTTTTTTTAAATAAAACTCTTTTCTTGCTTTGTAGAGACGTCAAAGTGACTGAAGAAACGTTCGAATATTTTGACGTTTAGGGTACTCATGTGCAATCGTTCTAATTTAAAGGAAAGGAAGCACTAGAAAATAATGCAATTTTATTGATAATCACAGCAAATGTTCAAAGTGTTCGCCTCCGGCTTCGATGCAACTGTGAACTCGCGTTTTCATATTTTCAAATGCATTTTCCAACATCTGAACAGTTACACCATTGCATGCATTAGCAATTGCCTCTTGCAGTTCTTCAAGATTTTGGGGATTATTTTTAAAAACGGTGTTTTTGAGGTATGGAAAAATGAAATAATCTAGAATGGTCAGATCTGGACTTCTAGGTGGAAATTGCACGACTCGATCATCGTAAAATTCATGAATTCGTTCCATGGTTTGCCTTGTCTTGTGAGTTGTAGCATTATCTTATTGAAAGTAGGTACCCATGCAATTTGTATTTCATCGTCATCAAGATTTTGGAAGAAAGGTTCAAATAAATTATTTTGATATCTGTCGGCATTGACAGTTCCATGAAAAAGACAGGTCCAAATATGCGTCTTCTCGAGCCTGCCAGCCAAACACCAATTTTCTCCGGATGAAGAGGCGATTGAATAAATTCATGGGAATTCTCTACAGACCAAATACGCATATTTTGTTTATTTATG
Source organism: Dorcus parallelipipedus (assembly GCA_958336345.1). Taxonomy (NCBI): domain Eukaryota; kingdom Metazoa; phylum Arthropoda; class Insecta; order Coleoptera; family Lucanidae; genus Dorcus; species Dorcus parallelipipedus. The sequence goes on from OY284479.1 coordinate 16,739,985, forward strand.
TAATCAGAAAGATGGAACCATGCCTCGTCCGTGAAAAATGTTAAATTCAAACTGTCGTTATTATTCAGGTGATTTAAAAACCACCGACAATATTCCATCCTAATACCAGAATCTCGTGGAAGAAGCTCTTGAACAGCCATTATTTTATATGGATGAAGATTTAAATCCTTTTTCAATATTTTCTGGCAAGTTCCATATGAGAGTTCAGTCTCCTGTGCTAGCCTGCGGAGAGATTTTTTAGGAGACTGCTCCATTCTTGCTGCAACATCCGCCACAACTTCAGATGTTCTTTTTTTGGGGGCTCCACTACCAGTTTCTCGACCAACAGTCCGTACATTACGAAACTTCTCCACACAGTAGTCAATTTGTTGAACCAATTTTGGGTATTCAACAGGAAAATCAGGAAATGCATTTCGAAAATCATCTACGCAGCGCTGTATAGAATACTTCCATTCACCATTTTGTTGCCGTTCGGCATTCTTAAAATAGCTCTCCGTAAAAAAAATATTATGTTCTAAATTAAACATTTTGAAGCTTTGACAATTCAAACTCAAATTAGGCTGTCAACAGTGAGTGTTCCTACTCTAATTATAAATTTAAATGACCGCGCAGTACATATGTGCCTTGCTGCATACATTAAAAAAGTTTCTAAGTGTCAATCTGATGTGGAAATATTTTATAACTATAACTATACATACAGTGAGAGTGTAAAGTTTGGAATAATCAGTATAAAGCGTAAGTTATTGACTTTTATGAAAATTCCAAAAACAGGTCAATTTTTGATTTAAATTGCGCGTTCTTTGACATTGCACCTGAATGTACAGAGTGTCACAAATGACGTCGTCACTGACATTTTTTTTAAATGAGAACTCCCAAGTTTGAGTTGATATTTCAATAGCCCCCGTGACTGTCAAAACGATCCTACAAAAATTTTGACTTCTTTCATAAGAAAATTTTTGAGAAAATTAATAATGAAAGCTGAAAAGCAGAGTTTTAATTTCAATTAAAAAATAAGTAAACTAAGGATATAAAACATCAAAATGAATAAAGTTATAATTAAATGTTCAAAATGTCTGTCACCAACTTCTCGGCAATATGCCAGTCCAGTCTAGCTTGAAACTATTGCGAATAGTTTCGGGCTGTATAGCTAAGTGTTCTTGTAATTCGACCTTTTAATTGATCTAAATTATTGGGTTTTTCTTTGTACACCTGACTCTTAACAAATCCCCAGAGGAAAAAACGGTGTCAGATCGGGAGATCTGGTAGGCCATTCCACTGGACTTCGTCTTCCAATCCACCGATTAGGAAACACATTGTTTTAAATATTCTCGCACGGGTCTTGCATAATGTGGTGGTGCTCCATCCTGCTGATATCTACAACTACTTAATCAGCCTGATAGCAATTTTTATGTATAGCTGGATTCATTGTTCAGTGACTTTTCATCACCGCGGCACGCGATAGAGTCAAATATCTATCGCCACTTATTGAGATTATTTTCAACTGGAGACCCTGAAGAAGCTGACGGACATTTTGAACATTTAATTTGATATAATTTTATTCATTTACAATGTTTTATATCCTAAGTTTACTTATTTTTTAATTGAAATGCATTTAAGTTTTTCAGTTTTCATTATTAATTTTCTCAAAAATTTTCGTATGAAAAAGGTCAAAATTTTTGTAGCATCGTTTTGACAATCACGGAGGCTATCGAAATATCAACTCAAACTTAGGAGTTGTCATTTAAAAAAAAATGTCAGTGACGTCATCACTCTTATTTGTGACACTCTGTACATTCAGATGCAATGCCAAAGAACGCGCAATTTAAATCAAAAATTGACCTATTTTTGGAATTTTTTAAAAATCAATAATTTAGGTACGCTTTATACTAATTATTCCAAACTTTACACTCCCACTGTATGTAAGTACATAGATGACTCTCTCGCGCGCGCACCTTCAACAACAAGGATCATTTTACGCTGCAGCTTATTGTATAAATCATATTATACTTTGTAAACGCCATGTTTTTAAACACGTTTTCGCCAGGGTAGCGTACATTCAAATCGCTCCAAAAAATGGCGTCCGCTACGTAAACATGTTTCATCGCGATCCTTGGAGCATAAACCATAAACGTTCAGATGAAAAATCATAAAGCGTTAGCTGTGTTCTTTCGCTAACAATTTCAAATCGTGATCCATCGATCAAGATTAAGTAATCAAGATCCAAAATATATTCAAAAGAACTGCCACATAACCAAATATGAAATCTCCATATAAATCACGATTCATTAAACGAAACACAAAAATTCAATGCTCCAAAGGGGCAAGGGGATTACGGATCATGGTCCGTTTAAACAGAATATCCTCAACGAAATAACGCTATTGATCCGATCAAACGCCTTTAGATCCAAATTTAATATGCGAAAGAGCACGGCTAACATGATATTTTCCGTCATCTGAACGAAACTAATGTATTGTTTCGCTGATCTTATACAGGTTGTTGCATCCATGCCTTACTTTTTATTTAATAGAAATCTTATCTATTTTAAGTTCATTAATTTCTTTGCGTTATGGGTTGCAGAAGTATCGTGTTAGTTCAGTCATTTGGTTTAAAACTCGTTTTTTACCCCTCTTACATTTCGGGCCAAGATTCAGACGAACATGTCCGCTCGTTCCGCATAAACGTATTGTTGCTTCGCATAAATTTTAAAATTCGCCGCTAAGTGCAACTATATAAGAACACCAACATCCAGGATGCACCCTCTTCGCCCTGCCTCTCAAGCGCAGGACAGCGCATCCCCGATTTAAGGCAAGGGACGAATCGTTCACTTTTCTCTCCTTTTGAGCTACCGCCGGTTTTTTCAAACTTTTTTTGGTCCTTCGTGTCGGGTTCGGGATGCATTTCAACGCTCCTTATGTCGGAGATTAAACTTATTTCATATTCCGCATTAATTAATTTACAACGCATAACGCTATTTTCAATATATTCGCATTTATTATTTATGGTGTATCTTTCCTCGGTCCTCGAACGACAAGTTTTTATTCCGCTTCGCACTTGTTGTTCGAGTTTAGTTTTCTTTGCTTCACGGATGTTGCACTTGTTTATTTAAATTCATTCCCGCAGTTCGTTTTCTTCCCTGGCCACAGGGTTTATTTAGTTATCGCAACATTTTCTTTACATCACACTGTTGATTTTTGTTAACTTTTAAGCACTTGTTGCAGTTTGATTTGTTTAAATTAAAGATTCTGAATTAATTTTGATGAGATCTCGTTTTTTCTAACGTTTATTTTTCAAAAAATTCTAAAGATTCTTGTACATAGTTACATAATTATAAATATGATTTTTAAATAACAACACACTTGATATCTTAATAACAAATTTTTGAAATGATTAACTTACACTGCCCCTTGAAGAGTCCATGTTCTTCAACCGCTTTGTTGTCGTGTTTAGAGTACTGCATCGGTTGGTAACACACATATTTTGTTGACAGATCTTTTGGCTGTAAAGTTTGAAAACTATTCCATCGCTGCCTGGATGCAATTGTACTATGCGTCCAATTCGCCACTGTTGAGGAAAAGTCTCTTTGTCATTGACAATTACAATAGCATCTTCTTTTAATAAAGTTGACGAATTTCTTTGCCATTTTGTACGTTGTTGTAATTTAGTAATCACTTCAGTTTGCCATCGTTTCCAAAAATGTTGCATTAATTTTTGCAAATGCTGGTATTTATTAAGTTTGGATTCATTAATATCAGTAAAGTCCTGATCTGATAAAGATGTTAATGGCTTTCCGATTAAAAAATGTGCAGGAGTCAATGGTTCTAGATCTGACGGATTATCTGACAAAGGTGATAAAGGTCTTGAATTTAAAATAGCTTAGATTTGAGTTAGAACAGTATAGAATTGTTCAAATGTTAATGATGTGTTGCCTAAAATTCTTTTTAAATGAAATTTTGTGGATTTTACTCCCGATTCCCAAAGTCCACCAAAATGTGGAGCATGTGGAGGATTAAAATGCCATTTGATATTATCATTTGCGGTTAAATCAATGATTGACTGTTTGTTAGCTTCAAAAAACTTACGAAGTTCTGAATGAGCACCAACAAAGTTGGAACCGTTATCTGAATTGATTTGATAAGGTTTACGTCTTCTGGAGATAAATCGTTTTAAACATGCAATAAAACAAGCTGAACTAAGATCACTGACTAATTCAAGGTGAATGGCTTTGGTTGCATAACGAATGAAAAGTGCCATATAACATTTAATTAATTTAGGATTTCTTGTTATCCTATCTTTTAAAAGAAATGGTCCTGCATAGTCAACGCCAGTAATATGAAATGGTACAACAGACTTTAATCGACTTGCGGGCAAATTACCCATTATGGGATTATTATGAATAGTCTTATATTTTGTACAAATGATGCATTCATGCACTACCCTTTTTGCTAAACTTTTTCCGGCAATGGGCCAATATGTATTTCGTATTAAAGAAATTAACATTTGAGGTCCACAGTGGAATGCTTTTAAATGTTCGTGTCTCATAATGAGAAGTGTCAATTTATGTTTTGAGTGTAAAATTATTGGATGTTTTTTATTGATGAATCTGAATGATGTAATCTTCCACCCACTCTTAAAATACCTTTCTCATCTAAAAAAGGATTGAGAGAAAGAATTTTGCTAGTATGAGTAACAGAATTACTTTTTTGTAAACTATCAATTTCTGGAGAAAAATATTCCCTTTGAGCTATTTTAATCAATTGATACAATGATTGTTGTAAATCAGAAACCGATAGTGGTAAAAAATTTCTATTTGTTGGTGTTTGTGTCATATTGTTTTTGAATCTAAAGCAATAAGCAATAACTCTTATGAGTTTATTAAATGACGAAAATCTGTTAAATATATAAGAACATTGAAGATCATCATTTAAAATATTTAAATTATTGATTGTGAATTTAAAACTATTTTTTGTTTCTAGTAGATCTTCATTTTTGAAAGATATGTTAGGTTGTGACTGCCAATTACTATCATCTAATAATAACCATGATGGTCCATACCACCACAAATTAGAATTAATAAGTTCTGATGGATTCATACCACGTGAAATAATATCTGCTGGTTTGTTTTGAGAATTAACATGATACCAATTTGATTGTTCTGAATTATTTTGAATATCTGTTACTCTGTTTGCAACAAATGTAGTTCTTAAATAAGATGGAGATTTAATCCATTGTAATACAATGGTAGAATCACACCAATATGTTAATTTATGAATTTTTATGAAGATGTTTTTGTATACCTTCTTTGTTAACTGAACGGCAAGAACAGCAGCACATAGTTCAAGCCTTGGTAAAGAAATTTTATGCAACGGCGCTACACGTGACTTTGCACATACTAAGTGAGAAGATATGGTCCCATCAGAAGTTTTGGATCTAAGGTATATTACTGCGCCGTAAGCCTTTTCACTTGCATCACAAAATGTATGTATTTCGTTTACAATAGATTGTTGCAAAACAATGTGTCTATTTACCTTTAGTGAATTTAAATTATAAAATTGAATCTTAAGTTGATTCCATCTTGAATGAAGATTTTGAGGTATGCTTTCATCCCAGCTTAATTTAAGTTGCCAATACTCTTGTATTATTAATTTTGCTATGACTATTATTGGTCCTAAAATTCCCAATGGATCAAAAATTTGAGAAATTTCAGAAAGAATAGTGCGTTTTGTAATTTTTTGATGTTTCACTTGTGTTGAAAATGTAAATTGAAAAGTATCTGAAAAAGCGTTCCAAATTACACCAAGTGTTTTTGCATTTTCATATTCTCCTAATTGTAAAACGTTAAATTCAATGTTTTTGTCTGCTATTTGTTTTAAAACTTTCGAAGAATTAGACAAATATTTTCTTAATTCCAGTTTTGCACTACCTAATATTATTTCCAATTCTTTTTGAATGTTGATTACTTCTTCAACAGATTCTCCACCGGTTAATAAATCATCAACATAAAAGCAATTAGCAATGATTTTACTGGTTTTGGGAAACTTTGTTTTGTTTTCTTCAGCTAATCTCATAAGACACTTTGTAGCAAGATAAGGGGCTGAACTTGTTCCGTAAGTGACTGTGTTTAATTGATAAGTTTTGATATCATCTTTAGTATCATCGCGCCATAAAATTAACTGAAAGGATCGATGTTCATGTGAAATTAATATTTGTCGATACATTTGCATAATGTCTGCTGTCAAAGCAATAGAATATTGCCTGAAATTTATAAGAATAGAAAATAAATCTCTTTGTACAGTAGGTCCTACCATCAAAATATCGTTTAAAGATTTGTTACTTTGACTTTTAGCTGATGCATCAAAAACAACTCGGACTTTAGTAGTCAAACTTGTAGTTTTAATTACGGGATGATGAGGTAAATAAAATGTATGTGTTTTGAAGTCATTTGGATTTACTTTTGTCATAAGTCCTAATTCTTCGTAATCATTCATAAACTTTTGATATTCTTTTTTTAATTGAGAGTTTTTATTAAGTTTGTTTTCTAATTTAACAAATCTGTTTAGAGCCATTGACCTTGATTCGCCTAATTCAGAAGGCTGTGAATTAAATGGTAATGATACTATGAACCTGCCATTAGCATCTCGTTTTGTATTTAATAAAAAGTGATTCTCACATTGTTGTTCTTCTGAACTATATTTTGGTTGTGAAATTAATGGTTCTTGAAGCTGCCAAAATTTCATGATATCTTGATGCAAATCTGAATGTAAAGCATGAAAATTTAGTGCTTGAACATGATTGGCTGAATTTAATTTTTTAGGAAGTGAAATGATTCCAGAAAGAATCCACCCTAACTTACTCTTTTGTAGTGATATTTTGTTATTTGCATGAGTTAAATGAAACTGTCCAACTGATAATAAATCGTAAAAGTGTACAACTCCAATTAAGATGTCTATTGACTTACTTATGTTGAATTCTGGATCAGCTAAAGTGATGTCTTCCGGGATGTTTAACATTTCAGAAGGAAATGTCATAGAAGGAATGTTTTCAGTTAGTTTGGGAACTACTAAGCATGGTAGTGTTAAAGTGAATTCAGTGTTTTGTGATTTAATGATAACATTAGTGCGTGTTTTGCATTTAGAAGAAGCACCACTGATACCAAAAATATCAATATTTGCAATCTGTGTTTTGAGTTGTAATTTCTTACAAAAATCCTCTGTGATAAAATTTGTTTGCGAACCTGAGTCCAATAAACACCGCGCTGTAACATATTCATTGGAAGAATTTTTTACTTGAATTAATGCGGTGGAAAGTAATGTCTGATTATATTTACGAGGCATGCATTAATTGACAATTGTATTTGTTGGGACTTCTGTCACCTTGACAGAAGAATCTTGTTTGACATTTCTTGTTAATGAATGCTTGATGATGATGTTTGTTGGTTTGTTGAACTTTGTAAATGAAGCAAAGTGTTATGAAATTGATGGCAAATTTTGCAACTATATGTTGATTTACAATCTGAAGTTTTATGATTATTTCTTAAACAGTTTTTACACAACTTAGTTTGTTTTGCAAATTCATATCTAGCTTTAGTATCAATTGAAAGATACTTCTTGCAAAAATATATTTGATGATCATTTGAGTTACAATAATGGCATTTGCGATTATTAGTCGTCACATGTGTATGAGGTTTTTTGTGTAAAGTGAGAATTAGAATTATATTTATTAGAATGTGTAATATTTTTAGATGTATTGAATGTTAGATGTATTGAATGTCTGTTTATCATTTACATGAATGTTTGCCAAAAAATTACATTGTTCTGTTAAAAATTCATTAAACTCCTCAATTGTGGGCAACTTATTTGACATTGAATATTTACTAAAAGCACGTTTGGATGAGTTATCTAGTTTTTCATACATTAAATGAATTATTATTGCAGCCCAATAGTCTACAGCTACATTTAAACTTTTGAGTGATCTTAAATGCTTATTTAAGTTGTCTTGTAAATTTCTTAAATCAGAATATGATTCTTTCTTAAATGACGGTATGTCTAAAATAGCTTGAATGTGACTATGAACAAGAGATGCAGTGTTTTGAAAACGTGATTGAAATAAATCCCAAGCCAAAGTGTAATTTTCTGAAGTAATATTTATGTTTTCAATGACAGCCAAAGCCTTACCCACAAGTGAACATTTTAAATATTGCAATCGTTCAAAATCTGTTAACTCCAGATTGTTATGAACTATTGCCAAAAAAGAATCTTTAAATTCTAACCAGTTATCGGAATCTCCATTAAATGTATGCAATTTTATTGAAGGTAGAATGTTTTTTTTGACACTGACAATTTGATTTGTCATAATTGATTCTTTGTGTTTAGTCTGAAAACTTTCAAGACAAATCTTTGCTTTTGCCAAATTTTGGAAATAGGTATTTTTAAAATGAAGAATTTCTTCATTAGACAAAGATCTTTGATAACAGGTAAGCATTGACACATGTTCATTGAAATTGCTCAAAAAAGGTTCAATTTGAGTAATTCTAATTTCTAACTCAAACTTATCAAGCTCTTCTAATTCTCTATGTGATAAACTATTTATATAATCAGCAAAAGAATCTAATTCTGAAATGATGTTGTTGACTTTTGATTGTGTAATGTCAGCATTTGACAATTTTAAAGGCATTTTTTTAAATATTCTACTATAGTAAAGCCAATAACAAATACAGATGGACCTTACCAAGTCAATAAATCCTGATAATATCTTCGAGAAGTTGTTGGAATCCTGCAACAGTGGCAAATATCAGCTTCAAGTTGAAATTACAGCCAAGGCAGGAATCGTGTTGCTAACTCTCGAAATGGTGAAAATTATAACTGCAACAAAATGTGCTTGTTTTAATAATATGTCGTGGACAATCTTCGTTCAGGAACGAGTATCTTAACTTCCACGGCGATGGAAGAACTCCGCAAAACAGCCGAAGTCCAATGCTTGATGATTTGAATCTTGAGCTAGGGACCTTGTTATCTCTAGCTATCGATCCTGATGCAGTACTCCGCAGCAAAGGCAGAAGTCCGCTACACAACTTGATTGAAGAGTCTTAAACTAGGGACCTTGGTGTCGCTAACCAGTAATTCTCTTCACTTGCAGTAATCCGCAGCAAAAGCAGAAGTCCCCTTCAAAAAATGGTTGTTCGTCTCACTTGGAAAATTCTTGGATTCTTCCAAATGATCCGGCAAACGAAGGACCAAAAAATATGTTGATTTTTGTTAACTTTTAAGCACTTGTTGCAGTTTTATTTGTTTAAATTAAAGATTCTGAATTAATTTTGATCAGATCTCGTTTTTTCTAACGTTTATTTTTCAAAAAATTCTAAAGATTCTTGTACATAGTTACATAATTATAAATATGATTTTTAAATAACAACACACTTGATATCTTAATAACAAATTTTTGAAATGATTAACACACACGACAACTTTACTGTTAACCCGCAATCATTTGATTCTTAGTAAAAACAATTTTTGCCAGCTTGTTTGGAATTGTTTGCTAAAACCCGCAATTTCTTATTTTAAACTCGCAATTATGTCGGTTAAGAAACTGAAGAAATGTAAATTATATCGTTTGTCAGAATACAATCGTCTTAATGAAAGTCATGCACTTGCATCTTTCGCTTTAACGGATGCCAATTTACGAGTTTTTCAAGTATTTTTTTTAATCTGTGGTGGTTACCCAACGGGGTCTTAAGTCAAAGACTTGTCAGGACCTCAGGAGCGGGAGTGTATTTCAGTGTGTGTAAAGTGTTCCATGGTTTTGTTACTTCCAACCTTCTTGCCGTTTAAGGGGACGCAGTGTCGAATTTTATCCCCAACACTGAAGGGTGCCTGAAGTCGATACCGACCACCCCAGAGAAAAATCCCGAGTGCGGTTCGAACCGACGACCATGCGATTGCAAGGCCAGTCCCTTTACCACTGGACCGTTCAGGCGTTAAATACACACAATAATCACAATACAATTATCGGACTAATAGATGACAGCGAAGCTGCTTTTATAACGGAAGATAATTTTCGGAAGCAATTTGAGATTAGAATTGGTGATGTCAAGGCTATTAAGTTTAAACTTTTTGAGTCTCCTGTTTCGTCTTCAGAACCACAACGTTCTAACATCAAACTTCCGAAAATTCAAATCCCGACTTTCAGTGGAGACATCACTACATTCTTGTCCTACAATGATATGTTCAACTCTGTAATCCATTCATCGAAAGAACTCTCTCCCATTAAAAAATTTAATTCTTTTAGCTTCCTTAAAAGGTGACGCTTTATGTTTTCTACAGCACATTCCGGTAACAGCGGAAAACTATGAGTTGGCTTATACTGAGTTACAAAAAAGGTATAAAAATATCGATATATTTTCCAAGAATGTCAATGCTTTCAAAAGCTTTAAAGTGCTTCTTGATCTTGCTGATTTTCTTTTATTTTCCATGTTGGTTAAACGTTGTGATACTACTTTAATTACTTGCTTACATCACGGTTTTGATGACATTCCTACCTTCAACGAATTACTTAAATTTTTAGAGCAACAATGGAATGCTATAAACAACTCCGCTGTAATCGTTAAGTCAAAATTTAAGAAATTCGAGCCAAGCAAATTACATATTCGTCCCTCTACGGCATTATTAGCCAACACTTCCACTGTTTCTCACTGTGCTGTTTATAGTAAAGATCATTCAATTTACAAATGCCCAGAATTTACAGTTCAGTTCGCTAAAGAACGCTACGCCGTTGTTAAATCGAAACACCTTTGTATTAACTGTTTAAGAATCGACATGCTACTAAGTTGTGCAAGTCTTCTTCAAGTTGTCACAAATGTGGTCAGCGACATCACACTCTCTTACATTTTCCCGAGTCTTCCTCTGCTTCTACCCCGGTTGTCAATCTTTCAACCTCACAACTTTAACGTCTACAGTTTCGACTAATGGTTGTTCTAGCAATGCTTTAAGCTCCGCATTCCTCGTAAAGACTAGCTACTCTCCGGGTTGAAGTTCTGAATGGTTCAGGCACTTGTGAAACTCTTCGCGCAGTCTTGGATTCTTGTTCTCAGACTATCCCAAGCTATCCAAAAGTTAGGCTTTTCAAAGCATGATATGACTTTGGTAATTAGTGGTATAGTAGAAACATCTCAGGTAACAAATTCTGGTACAGTTGATATTTTCATTAGACCGGTCGGAGAAAGTACTCCTCAATTTCAGATTAACGCAATCTTTTTGCTCAAAATTTGCGGGCATATGCCTTCCCTGCCTCTTTCTACCACGCATTGGTCTCTTAGAAAAGGAAATTTGCGCCTTGCAGACCCAGAGTTTGACGTACCAGGTGATTTGGACCTGTTCTTGGGAGCAGATATCTTTTCCAGAATCTTACTACCTAATAATATTGATGGTCAGAATGAAGAATCTGATGCCATTGAAACCGTATTTGGATATGTTTTGATGGGAGCTATGACATCTTCTCATAAAACCTCAATTCAAACATGTGCTACAATTGAATCTTCACCGTTAGACAACATTCTTCAAAAGTTTTGGGAAGTAGAGACTGTGCCCCAAAATTCTGTCGCTTCTCCTGAAGATGCTTTATGTGATCAGATGTATATGTACACATATTACAGGTTATAAATGGTCGCTTCATGGTTTCGCTTCCATTTCGTGAACCCAATCCTAGTTTTCCTGATAGCCGTACATTGGCTCTTCAACGATTTCATTCTTTAGAAAATCACATTCTCAAACAACCGGATCTCTATCAATGTTATTCCAGTTTTATGCAAGAATATTGTTGGGTTCCTTTATAATTAAATCGTACACGATAAAAAGTGGAACACGTTTTGGAAAAATCAAAACATTTATTATTTTTTTGTTTTCTGTTTTTGGCCTCAACGCCGACTGACTAAATACAAATACACAACAAATATCTTGACTTAAACCATATGGAACTTGTTCTTCCTTTACTTGTCGATGATGGTACTTATATCCCTCATCATTGCATCTTCAAACCAGACAGTGTTACGACTAAACTCCGAGTTGTGTTCGACGCGTCCGCAAAATTACCCAATCAGTCTTCTTTAAATGATCACCTCCTAGTAGGCCCCAAACTCAAAAGGATATTTTTGCCTTGTTACTTAATTTTCGTTTACATTACATCGTTTTTACCGCGGACATCAAAATGATGTACAGGCAAATATTAATCAATTCCGCACATCGAAATTACCAACGAATTATTTGGCGCTTTTCTGAGCCACAACACTATCGCTTGAACACCGTTACCTACGGAGTCAGCTCTGCACCGTATTTAGCCATTCGCTCATTACTACAACTTGCTATTGAGGATGGAACTTCTTTTCCGTTTGCTTCAAAGGCACTGCAATGTGATACCTACGTTGATGATATCGTCACCGCGAGTTCCTCTTTACATGAAGCTGCTCAGTTAAACACGGAACTAATTTCTCTTCTAGCTCAAGGTGGATTTAAGTTGAGAAAGTGGGCAAGTAATGACCTAACTCTGTTGTCTGACCTTCCCTATTCTCATCTTTCTATGAATCCGTTGTCGTTTGAGAACAATCAAGACAAGTCTCTGAAAATCCTTGGACTTCAATGGAATCCATTCACCGCACCGATAGTTTTAAGTTCACAGTGTAAGAGGTCAATATCACATGTACTAAACGAAACATGTTATCGCATTTAGCTCGGATTTGTGACCCGTTGGGCATCTTAACGCCTATTATATTCTTTCTCGAGTATCTAATTCAACGAATTTGGAGTCTGAAACTCGATTGGAATGATAAACCTCCCTTTGATATAGAACGTGCTTGGGAAAGATACATACAAGAGCTTCCATGCTTAAAAGAATTTTCAATACTCCGACAACTTCTTGCAGAAAATTTTCTTACCTGTGAACTGCATGGTTTTGGAGACAGTTCAGGGTTACTGTGCAGTAATATATTTTGTTTTCACATCTTCAAATAGAGATATCACTACCTCCTTTGTATGCGCTAAAAGTAAAGTCGCTCCACTCAAGAGAATTTCTTCGCCCCGTCTCGAACTCAGTGCTGCTGTTTTGCTTACTCGTCTTTTTTTTTACGTTTGTCAGCTGTGTGAAAATAAAGTGAACTTCGCTCAAGTATGCGCTTAGTCTGATTCGACGGTGGTTCTTTCTTAGATTAACTCTTCTCCACATCGTTGGAAAACATTCGCCAGCAACCGAGTGACCTTTATCCAAGAAGCCCTTCTTTTTTGTACGTGGGAATACGTTTCCTCACTGGATAATTCTGCGGGTGTTGGTTCCCGTGGCATCTTACCTTCTAGGATTTCATATTGTTCGCTTTGGTGGGTGGGACCTTCATTTCTTCAGTCTAGAGAGCGCACTCCTTCACCTACTTCAAATTCTTCCGAGACCTCTTCAATTTTAGAGGAAGAACGCAAAATAGTCTTATCCACCATTGTTATTTCTATCAATTATTTTTAAACGAACTGCTTGATAAACTTTCGCCCTTTTCTTTGATACTCCGTATTTTGGCTCGCATTTCTCGCTTTGTTCATAATTCTCGCTCTCCTTTGGAACCTAGAAAAGGGCATCTCACTTCGTCTGAGTTTCATATGGCAATGCTCTGTTTAGTACGTTATGTACAAAATACATGTTTTTCTAACGAAATTTCGGCTCTCCGACTAGGTGAGGCACTTTCTAAATCTTTCCGCAAATTATCCCCATCCTTCGATGAGAATAATATTTTAAGAGTTGGTGAGAGACTACAACATGCTCCTTTATCGTTTGATAAAAGGTTTCCTGCCATTCTTCCCAGTTCCCATCGATTTACTCACATCCCGATAGAATACACTCACCTTAAATATTTGCATGCTGGTAACCAAACTGTACATTTTATACTCTCTCTACAGTTTTGGATTCTCTCACCGAAAAGAGCAATCCGCCGTATTCTGTCAAAATGCTTGCGGTGTTTTCGAAGTAATCCTACTTCTGTTCAGCCACCTACGGGCAATTTACCTGCAGTCAGATTAACTCAGGTTAAACCTTTTGTGCATGTTGGGGTAGATTATGCAGCACCCTTTTTTTATTAATATGTCCAAGGTTCGGGGTGCTAAAATACAAAAGGTCTATCTTTGTTTGTTTATTTGTCTCACTTAGGCTCTTCACTTAGAACTAGCTTCTGACTTGTCCGCGTTGCGTCGTTTTATTGCTCGACGAGGGCGTTGCCCACGGTCCGTAAAATGAATAGGTTGCCTTATTAGTGGTACCGGGGAAAACGAGCGGGGAGTCAGATGACGTCAACTTTGTGCAGAGCTGCCGATCCGTTGAACGTTTTGAGGTGGTTTCGAGTTTATTCCCGTGGTTTTTAAAGTTTTTCTTGTGTTTTATGAAGATCTTTAGATTTTGTGTGCAATAAATTATATAGACTTTACATTTAAAACGCATTGCCAAGTGGATATTTTGTAATCACCGTAAGTATGTTAATTTAAAATATGACAATTTTTGAGTTTAGGTTACCCTTTAGATGCCTATCTTTTTCTTTTAAATTGTGTAGAAATATAATATATGCTTTCATGTAAATTTTTTTTATTTTCTAGACAGTCAAAAATTATCATCACAAAACGAAATAAACGCAAAATTATTAATTTAGGTTATCACTGTTCATAAATATATCACGAAATACTACATAAATGTCCGAAAAAGGTAATTACAACTTAAAAACTAGCAAACAAAGTAACACGGCACTCTGTAAGAAAATCTATCTGTGCACAAAGATAACGTCACACGAGTCAGGATTGATGAAACAAGGCAACCTATTCACTTTATGGACCGTGGGCGTTGCCAACATATTTATTCAGACTGCGGGATCAATTTTGTAGCTGCTTTCAAGCAGCTTCAACAACTGACACAATGGTTGCCTGAAAATATATATTGGCATTTCAATCCCCCTTCCGCTCCGCATTTTGGCGGCCTGTTCGAAACCGGTGTAAAGTCAGTGAAAACGCATCTTCGGCGAGTAATTGGGGAGCAAATTCTGACTTACGAAGAACTTAACACAAATTGAGGCTATGCTTAATTCTAGGCCCCTGATTCCTGTTAGTAATGATCCTAACGATCTGTACGTTATAACCGCAGGTCATTTTCTGACTTTGGACCCTTTGGTTGCCATTCCAGAGCTAGGCATTGTTGGATGTTCCTTTGAATCGACTCAATCGTTGGTAGTTGCAGCAGATCATTCAAACTATTTGGTCACGATGGTCTTCGGAATAACTTCACACTTTACATCAACGGGCCAAATGGAACACTCCCTCTCCTTTTGTTCCAATCGGTAACCTTGTATTAATTAAGGATAATTTAACATCGCCTCTAATCAGGCGTTGTGGAAGAATTGTAAAGTTACATCCTGGCACCGATAGTACAGTTCGTGTCGTCACTGTGTGAACTGCAATCGGCGAAATTAAACGCCCGGTTGTTCAAATTTGTCCTCATCCTTTAGAGCAATGAGGAAAAAATACATTTTTTGTGGGCGGTATGTTGCGTCCATGCGTTACTTTTTATTTAATAGAAATCTTATCCATTTTAAGTTCATTAATTTATTTGCATTATGGGTTGCAGAAGTATTGTGTTAGTTCAGTTATTTGGTTTAAAGCTCGTTAGTGAACGATTTTACCCCCCTCACATTTCGGGCCAAGATTCAGACGAACATGTCCGCTCGTTCCGTATAAACGTATTGTCGCTTCGCATAAATTTAAAAATTCGCCGCTAAATGCAACTATACAAGAACACCAACATCCAGGGTATTCACCCTGCGTTTCAAGCTCAGGCAGCGCATCTCCGATTTAAGGTAAGGGACGAATCGTTCACTTTTCTCTCCTTTTGAGCTACCGCTGGTTTTTTCAAACTCAGGTTCTTTGATGTGATTTCTTGCTATTTCTTTATTTAATTCCGAACAGTTCTTTTTAAAGCTCGCTAATTAACGTTTATAAGAAGCTTGTAAGTAATAATTTAATATGAATTGCGTATTATTTCAATAAATACTCATTATTTTTGACAATTTTCTCCAATATTCACAGCCTTTATAAAAAATGTTTCCGGCTGAACAAGTTGCATACATTCCTATGGCGCACTTTCGGAGTACAACTCGTACAACCTTCAGGCAACATGGTCTTATAATTTGCAAATCTTGCTTTGAAAAGTTTGTGGAAGCATTTTTTGATGAGAATGTGAATTATGAAGTTTGTGGTCATCACAAACATGTGATTATAAAGCGAATTAAGAGAAAAAAATTGCATTTGCAAAGGTAAGTCAACAGGGCGATCTACAATATTAACCGAACCTGTTGTCAACGATTTTCAAGAACGAATGGACCAAATCCCGAATAAATCCTTACGACAGTTATCAGCACAGTCAGGTATGTGAGCCTTAGTATTGAAAGTAATGCGAGTACTTAATTATTATGTGCTTTCTGCAGACATTAGTGGAGCTGGTTGCACAAATACTCTGTATAAAAATCTGCATATGCATTCCCACCCATTTCTGTTGTTCAACAGTTGTACCCTTGTGAATATCAACAAGCAGTATACTGTCAGTGGTTTAACGAGCAACTAAATGATGATTTACTTGATTTAGCTTTCTTCACTGATTAGGAATGATTCCATTTATTTGGTTATGTAAACAGCCAGAATTACTGGATGTGCAAAAATTATTTGCAACAGTTTTATGTAAGGTTAAGGTACACAATATGGCGGTAAATTATTTGCCGCTACCCGAGTTTCTTAGAGTTTGTGTTTTGATGTGAAAATGTGTGACAGAAACAGCGATGAATCTGTAACGCCGTAAGAAAACGGGTGAAATGCCTAACATGCGGAACATTTTTTCACAAAAGTTGCGCAACTAACGGAATTTGCTGTGACAAGCAATCTTTTGTCGAAAGCGTCGATGGTGCTTCGAATGTGTCTGATGGAGTTAATTCAGATATAAATAAAACGACGATTACAACCAGTATTGAAAACATTCTGGAAAAAAATTTACAAACTCATTTTAACAAATTTTCGGGCGATATCGGTAAACTATTAAGTAATCACAAAAAGATCATGGACAAAATGTGCAAACAGCTAGACGCTATCGAAAAAGAAAACAAGGAACTAAGGAAAGAAAACAATGAAATGCGCTCAGAACTTACATCGATGAAATCAGCTTTAAATGAATTATTGGAAAAGAATAACCGCGAAAAGATACAAAACACGAAAGGAGAAAAACTATACAGTAGTGTTGTTTCAAAAGAAGCCACAACTGCCAATGTAACGGTAGAAAGTCAATTACATAGAAAAAACACAGAAAGTGTATACACCAACACTCATAACAAAAAAGAAGAAGGACAAGTCAAGGTCAATCAAGTGAGAGATGAATTAAATCTTATTCTAAACCAACAAGAACAAACTATGGATAAAATAATAAATCTGAATAAGGACCCAAATCCTAATGATCAATTTCAAGATAAAACTTCACACACTCAACGAAAATCGAAGAATGCCACCAAGATAGTTGGTACACGTAATGCCAATGCATGCTCTTTGATGGCTGCTTCTAAGAAAACATCGCTCTTCATAGGAAGAATAGCGCCAGAAATGGTTGAACAGGATATAATCAATCATGTCCAGAGTATTTTGGGTAAAGATAATATTGAATGCAACAAGCTACAGACAAAAGGTAGGGATGCATGTTTTAAAATTGTAGCAGATTTTTCTGACCAGGGACAACTTTTAAATCCTGAAAATTGGCCAGCAGGTGTAATCGTAAACAAATATATTTTTTGGAGAGAACGACAAGCAAAACGGCTTAAATAGCAACGCTAAAGCAAGTTTGAATGTAATTCATTTAAATTATCCAGTCAATCACAAATAAACACAACGAAATCGAGCTATTTCTAACGACATACAATCCATCCTTTTTGTGCCTCACCGAAGTTTGGATTCCGGAGGAAAATCTGAAATATTCAAATTTTTCCAACTATAATATTGCGGCATTTTATTGCAGACCAACCCGGCAGCATGGAGGAGTTATCATCTACAGTAGAAACGACTATAAGTGCAAGACCTTAGATTTTGTTAAGAAAACTAGTGTGGAGATGTGCTTAGAATGTTGTGGTGTAGTAATAACAACAAATCGAAAAAAAATAGGCATTATCACCATCTACCGACCCCCGATGGGCAACATAGAAAATTTTTTCATTGGAATTGATACAATTTTAAGTAAAACCAGCAAATTATGTGATGTAGTAGTATTGTGTGGGGACCTCAACATCAATTCGCTAACAAACTGTATATATAAACAAATGTTATATGATGTTTTCAATAGTTACAAACTCGTAAACAAATTGAATGGCCCTACAAGGGTGCAAATAAATAAAAACGGTATAAAAACTCAGTCTGCTATAGATTACATAGTGACAAATCTACCACAAGAAGACTTCTCCTGTGAAATTATGAATCCTAACATATCAGATGATTATGCAGTATCCCTCACAGTTAATCAGCAACCTTTTATTGAAGCTGATAACAATAATCGAATGATGTTATTCAGATCTTTATCACTTCAAAATTTAGAACGTCTTCGCCTCGAACTATCAAAAATAAACTGGAGATTGATACATTCTGATGATGTTAACTACAGCTTCGACCAATTCTTGAAACATTTCCTATGGTGTATAAATAACACGTGTCCAGTTCTCAAGAAAAAAAATCAACTACAAACAACCGTGTCCGTGGATTACGTCTGAAATCATCCGTCTGGGCAACGAACTGAAGGATACCTATTGGCTAATGAAAAATTTCCCCTCCGAAGAAACGACATCACTCTACTCTCAGAGACGTCAGGCTTACAGATTAAGTATTAGGAAAGCCGAATTCGAGCATTATCAACGAGCGATAAACAATTCTGCAAACAAGACAAAAGAAATCTGGAAAATTGTAAACAGTAACTCAAAATTGAACAAACAAGATGATATTTGTTTAAGTAAAGATACTGAAATAATAAACAATCCTGCTGAAGTGGCAAACGAGTTTGGCAATTACTTCTCTACTATCGCAGGAAAAACGATTCTCGAACATTTCTCTATGGAGATATCGGACAAATGAACTACTTCATCAACAGTGCCTTACAGTATGTTCTGTGATCCAGTAACGAAGGATGAAGTAATGCGAATTATAAGTAATCTGCCTTGTAAAAATTCTACCGGAATAGATGGTATCAGCGTCAAAATAATAAAAAATGTAAGTGATGTCATCATTGAACCTTTGGCATTTTTGATAAACCTCTCCATATCGTCGGGTGTCCTTCCGAAGTCACTAAAGACAGCAATTGTGCGTCCCTTATTCAAAAATGGTGAAAGCAGCAACATCGCTAACTTTAGACCCATTGCACTGTTGAGTATATTTTCAAAAATTTTGGAAAAAGTTATGTATATCCGTCTAAGTGATTTCCTAACCAAAAACAACTTACTCTCAAAATTTCAACACGGCTTCCTTCTTAATAAATCAACAGAGACTGCAACATTCCATTTTCTAAACTTCATAAACAGAGAAGTTGACAAAAATAAATATGTTGCGGCCCTTTTTTACGACCTCTCGCGAGCGTTCGACACTGTCGACCATAGCTTTCTCATGGAAAAATTAGATTCGCTCGGTTTGAGAGGAAACATAAACAAGTGGCTAGCATCATTTCTACATGATCGCCATTTCAAGGTCAAAGTAAGCGGAACCCTTTCTGAGCTATACGAAGCTAACATAGGCATTGCACAAGAATCAGTCCTCGGACCATTAATGTTCATTCTATATATAAACGATCTTCCAGATTTTGTGCAATCAGCAGGAATTATTATAAACTTTGCAGACGATACCTCCATCGGCATATCGGCGTGTGACTTCAATAGTTTACAGCAAAGTATAAAAACAGTGACTAATGAACTTGACAATTGGTGTTTCAAAAACAAACTTATTCTTAATAAAAACAAAACGGTATGCCTATGCTACGGTGCGAAACCAGAAGACTCAAATGACGTGCTTACAACTAGTACAAAATTTTTAGGGTCATATGTGGACAATAAATTATGTTGGAACAATCAAATAGACTATGTGTGCGGTAAACTCAATAGTGCGCATTATGCATTGCTCAAGTTGAAACACTCTCTAGATTCTCCAACCCTGCTGCAAGTGTACTACTCCCTCGTGTACAGCCACCTCAAGTATAACGTTATCCTGTGGGGAAGAGCAATTGGTGCAGAACGAATTTTTATACTTCAGAAACGGATAATCAGACTCATTTTTAATTTAAAAATGCGTGATTCTTGCAAACCAGTATTTCAGAGTAAATGCATCTTAACTTTACCCTGTATTTATATATATAGTTGCGTCATGTTTGTACGGAAACATCCTGAATTATTCGTCAGAAATGGAGATAAACACGAATACGATACTCGCAAGCGTTCTGAAATTAGGTCCACTTTACATAGCACGGCGCGTTTCGAGAAGTCACCCTCTTATTCTTGCCTGACGCTGTATAATCGACTTCCTCAGACTGTCAAAGAGTCTAGTAATTTTAATGTGTTCAAGTCTCAACTTAAGCGTTTCTTGATCACCAATTGCTTTTATACAGTAAAGGAATTCCTAAGCTAGATTCTATGTCTGTATTGTGTATTTTATTGTTAATCTATGTAAACTTACTTGACTTGTCTTATGTCGTTATAACGATCTACAAGATAAATAAAAATTATTATTATTATTATTATTAATTATTATTACAACAAGGAAGGCGAACGACCTGCGCAACAAGTGCGCGCGCTATGCTTCAAATGACGGCAAACGTCAAAATCTGCCTGAATTGCGAATTTCTATTTTATTAGTGTTAATAAATAATGAAATGTTAAATTTGCATCCTCGCATTACTAAAGATTTCGTTTTTCAGTTATTATTGTGAATGTGTCGCGCAGTTAAAATGAAAAAAGCATAACCAGGAAAAACATAATTAAAACATAATTAAAATAATTCTCCGGTAAACGCCAGCTGTCCATGTTGTGACGTCACCCCATCCGTCTGCAGACTTGCAGAGTGCATTCGAAAACTACACCACAGTATATTCATCAACAGCGTTGCCAATCGTCCAGTATAGTATTCCTCAACCATGTTCCCAAAATTCCTCAATTTTCCTCACAGTTCATCGCGGTTTATACTGTGACAGACGTGACAGTTCATGTGATACTAGGGAATTTTTGGAATACATTATGATAAAAATACCGTAACGTTAAAGGCCATTGTTGCTCAGCAACCATATAGATTTAGCCAATCAGAAATCAATTTTAACGTTACGGTATTTTTATTGTGATGTATTCCAAAAGCTCCCTACTGATATTAGAAATTTATGATAATTGGAGCAGCATATACCGGTTAATCTATTTTCTCACTCTTATGTGCATCGAAACGCAGTCGTTCTCTTTCTTTTCTACATGAACCTTTACCGGTCCAATTATCATAAATGTCTATTGTTTGTCGTTTAAAATAAAAAATAATTTCAAACAAGGGTGTCTAGAGTTTATTTCTATGATTTGAGATGTAAAACAGAATTATATATTATTTACATTTATTTCCAAACGCTACATTTCATCATTTTCGATGTGGGTTCGAATTTTATAATGCCGCCTTCCTTTTCAATTCCACGTTTGGAATGCATAAGTCCTGTTATGGTCTCCGTAGATAGTTTATTTCGATGATCTGTTTTTATATTCTTTAAGCTGCTAAATAGTTTCTTTCTCCCCATGTTCCGTTATTGTTTTTTCTTCTAGGACTACACTTAGATTTTCAATTTTTTCAGTTTCATGAGGAATTAGTACATTAGAAGACAATAGCTGTTAATTAAAATAATAATTAAAAATTAGTATTTACATTATTAATAATTTTAGAAAATAAAACTATTACAGTATATTTTTTAACAATTACCGTTTTTCTAACAGCAACAGAAGAAATAGAATCCACCACCTTTGTATTTAAATGAATAAGCCATTTATCCATTACTACTAAATGTTATTAAACTTACATTAGTAAAGAAAACACTGTTAAATAGTCATTTCATTATACAAGAGACGTCCAACGCAATAGAATTACCAAAAACCAAAGTATCAAGTACCAATCTCTTATACCAATACCAAACCAAGTCAATTCAAGCTCAAATCAACTAAGAGAAAATAAGGAAATATTAATTTTAGAAAAGAAAACCCATATACTTACCTACTTAATATATTTAGGTACCTACATTACTCAAAAATCCGTTAGTCCGTTACTACCGGCGTAGATTCAGATTGCAAACAATGCAAATGCACGTGCACGTCCACGAAACAAGACGAAACCCCGAAACCATAGCAAATTTAGCAATGCTGCCACGCATTCCCTGCGAGGTGCGTTCCGTTCTGACTAATAGGAAAATTAATTTGTGCTTTATTAAATTCCGCAAACGTACATTAGAAATTTTAATATTATTGACATCAATATGTTAAAATCCTCAAAAATCCTCATAACTTCATATTACTCACAAATTCCTCATTCATTACAGAATTCCTCATATTTTGAGGAATTCCTCACACATTGGCAACACTGTTCATCAATCAGTCGGTGTTGCCAGCTTTGTCATTTCAGAATGAAATCGCCCATTACATGTGTCTTATATGAAGAATAAAAAATCTTAGTTGCCAAATACAAAATTAAAAATCGCCCACTAATGGAGTTTATATGGACAAACCAAAAATTTCGATCGCCAAGTTTTTCTTAAAAATTGCCCATACTGGCAACACTGCAATCAGTAGGGACAGCTTGGGGTTTCCGTTGCTACAGTTTCTGAGTGCGAGAAGAAAACTGGCGGACTTTCCACAAAGAGCCGTGTGTGGCGCACCGGTGAATTTATCAATTGCTTTTAAGTGGGCGTTTTTTAATTCAGCATTTTGTGTGATGGATGCGGAGAGATGAGAAAGATTGAACAGAAAACCATCTTTGTTAGATTATAATGAATTTGTGTTGTGTAGAAAACCTGAAGTTGTATAAAACAACATCGCATTCTATGATTTGCTTGGAATCATTTCTATCCGTGCTATTTTTTCAACCAGTGACATCTAGTAGCAATAAAATGAAAGCCCGCCAGTAACGGCTATATTGGCTCTGAAAACGGTAGTATGAACATCAAAGGTGCCGACACGACCTGTCCCTACTGATTGATAAGTATACTGTGACTACACCTTCGAGTTCCCCTTGGGCGTCTAATCACATCACGAGGCGATACAACGATACAACTCGACCTGCTGCGCTCTCTATAAAATTTAATTTTTATTGTATAGATTACTTTATTACCGATATATCATAGAAAACAAATAAGCGGAACGCAAAGTTTTGTCCTTGTGTTATCTATCTGTCATAATTTATTCAATTTATTTTCAAAAAGTTTTCAAAGCAAGAAGTGATTTGCACTAACATCTTTATTAAAATCTTTACAATGGAAGATAAAAGACAAAATGCTTGCCGTGAAATGTGCGGTAAAACTTTTACCCAAAGAAACAATTTATATGCACATCAGCGAAATATCAAAATGTATCATGGGGGTCATTCCATATGAAATCATCAAAAATAAATAAAATTGGTTGCTGCACTATTTTGGATTTCGATGAAATTCATAAGAGTCTTTTAGATGTCAAAGAAGGAAATTCACCGTCGTTTAATTTTTTGAGTGCTTTAGTTTCGGTCCGTGATGAACAAAACACTGAAAAGGTGTGACATTTATACTCTATTACGATTGGCTCTCAGAATTGTTCTATTAGATATATCTAAACTTTTAGAGTCGCTTTTGAAAGCTAAAAGAATGTAGTTTCATAAAAAAATACAAATATTAGAGCATTAAGTTTCTTTCAAGAATGACAGCGTACTGAAAATAAACTTTTTTCTGCTATATTTTAAGATTTTCTGCTGACTGTTGTATATGCCCTATTAAACCTGATAAGCTGAGTTTTTTTGTGCACCGTCCCCACCTAACATACAAAACAAAAACCCATGATTAGCTGGTTATCTCGGCTTTCTCTTAGAAAAAAATTAACTTGAAATTAAAAAAATTTTGAAAAACGCATATTTCGAGCTTTGAAATTATTATGTGGGGGACGAGATACAAATTTGAATTTTTCTGGAAATGTAGTCCTTTTCTTTAATTTTAAAGAACCGTTAAACTCGTTTTGTTATTTTCATCCCCCTATTAGCTACAAGCGATTGAAAGGAGCGATTTTTTCAAACATGTATTCTTTGTTTTTTAATTATTAAAATAAAGGCCTCATAATAAATTGATGAATATAGCTCTCAGATAATTTAATAATTATGTATACTGCCCACCCAACGCGATGAAATATTTTTTTAAACTCTAGGGCTCAGTTTACAGAAACTTTAATTGCAATCAAATTTTAATGATATTGTTAATTTGACTTCGGAATGTAATTCTTATGGCAACTTAATCGTAATTAGTTTAATTCGCAATTAAATATTTGATTTGCTTTCTGTAAATCCACCCTAAATATCTGTGCGCCAGAACAATGCGAACAAATGATCAACGTTCACCATGAATAAAAAGCCAAATGTCGTTTTTAACTTTTTAATTTAAAAGCTACTCCTACAATTTTTTTATAAATAGATAATGGATCACAACTTATTTCTAAACAAATGAAAAAACTTTTCCACGTATTTTTTATAATAATATGTACAAATACTGGTAATTGATTGAACTCTGTTCTGTTCGTGCAATTAGTAACTGTTTGACGTTGTAATTTAAATTATTTTCATTCTTCAACACTGATGTTCTTGTATAACTAAGTTTAAGTTCTTAAAAACAAACCGATTGAGCACTCCATTTTTCTAATTTTAATTTTCCAAATTCTAATTCAAAACAACAAAACCAATAACACCTGTAAACGATAGAATAAAAAATTAATTGTCAAGATACAATTGTCACTTTTAAATTAAAAAGTGAAAAACGACATTTGACTTTTTATTCATGCTGAACTTTGATCATTGTTATTTGTTCGCACTATATTGACACGGTGGCGCGTAGATATTTTGAGTCTAAAAAAATATTTTATCGCGTTGGGTGGGCAGTATACATAATTATTAAATTATCTGATAGCTATATTTATCAATTTATTATGAGGTCCTTATTTTAATAATTAAAAAACAAAAAATACATGTTTAAAAAATAGCATCTTTACCTCCCTTCAATCGCTTGTAGCTAATAGGGGGATGAAAATAACAAAACGAGCTTAACGCTTCTTTAAAACTAAAGAAAGGGACTACATTTCCAGATTAATTCAAATTTGTATCTTGTCCCCCACATAATAATTTCAAAGCTCGAAATATGCGATTAAAAATTTTTTTTTTATTTCAAGTGAATTTTTTTTCTAAGAGAAAGCCGATATAGTCAGCTAATCATGGGTTTTTGTTTTGTATGTTGGGTGGGGACGGTGCACAAAAAAACTCAGCTTATCAGGTTTAATAGGGCAGATACAACAGTCTGCAGAAAATCTTAAAATTTAGCAGAAAAAAGTTTATTTTCAGTACGCTGTCATTCTTGAAAGAAACATAATACTCTAATATTTGTATTTTTTGATGAAACTATATTCTTTTAGCTTTCAAAAGCGCCTACAAAAGTTTAGATATCGCTAATAGAACGATTTTGAGAGCTAATCGTAATAGAGTGTAAATGTCACACCTTTTCAGTGTTTTCTTCATCACGGACCGAAACTAAAGCACTCAAAAATTAAACGACGGTGAATTTCCTTCTTTGACATCTAAAAGAAGATTCTTACTGAATTTCATCGAAATCCAAAATAGTACGGCTTTACCCATTTGATGATTTCATATGGAATGACCCATACTACGATAATGTTTTTAATTTCTATATCGAATTACGGAAACATTTAATCGAAGATCATAAAATTAATGTAGGAAAGGAGACTCTATAATTTAAGAATTTGCAAGGTGTGATTTCATTTTAGTAATTATATTGAGTAGCTTTTCTTTTTTTACTCATTTGTAATTTTTTAGATTTTCACTCCTGGAAAAATAGAAAAAAGAGCGAATTTAGTTGCTTTTATGTTAAATATAAAGGTTCAACTGTATCAAATAAGGGTAATAGAGAAAAAACCTATTATGCTTGTCAGGGATTTAAAAAATATTCAAAGAGAATTTTCTATTCATAGAGAATTACAGTTACGTGATAATGATACAGTCAGTGTCGATATTTGGACAAAAAATATGTCTAAATTAGAAGAAGACTCCCCAGTTCTCTTCTATAAACCTCAAGGTGTTGACTCTGATTACTTTAAACAAGAAGATTTTATAGTAATCTTAATGACACAATTTCAAAGTCAAATGTTGAAGGAATTTAGTTCTAATATAATATGTATATTATTATGTTAATATATTTTTATATATGTTCGACACATGGAACAAATCACTACGATTTTCTTTTAATAACACTTGTAGTACTAGATGAATTTTGGGAAGGGTTGCCTGCTGCTTATTTAATTTCTAACAGGGCAGAACTTGACAAAATTGATGTTATTCAAGCTAAAGTTTTTATGTCAGACGATGACCCTGTTTTTTATAATAGCTGGGTAGCTGTAACGCCACAACCACAAAATCGTTTACTTTGTGCCTGGCATGTAGACAGAAAATGGAGAAAGCAACTTCAAAAGATGAATGGTTCTCAAGAAATAAAAATTTTAAGGATGTTATTGGAAGAAACAGATGAATCCAAATTTAACTGCCTTTTAAAGAGAGTCCTGGAAAATTTTCAAAATTCTGATTGTACGAAAGTGTTTGGTGCTTACTTTACATCCAACTACAGCAACAGAGTAGAACAATGGTCTTACTGCTATCGAAAAGGTTTACAGATAAATACTAACATGTATTTAGAGTCTTTTCATAAAATTTTAAAACATATATATTTAGAAGGGAAAAGGGGGAGAAGGCTGGATAGAGTAATACATTCATTGATGAAATTTACCAGAGATAAACTTTTTGATAGATTACATAAGACTATTAAAGGAAAAGCAACACATAGACTGAAATTAATTAATATTAATCACTACAAAAGCAACTACATAAATAAAAAAGAAATAGTTCAAGTTGATGAAAAACTGTGGCGAGTGCCTTCAGTGGACAAAACAAAGATGTACCTTGTGCAAAAACAAATTGATATTTGTTCAACTCAAAACTGTCATTCTGCCATCTTCTAATGCTTTTCCATAATCACATTCCCTTACAAGTTTGCACCATGACACATAAGAATCCGCCTTGGTTAACTGACAACCTAAAATTTATTTTTAAGCTAAGAGATAATGCCTTGAGACGATTTAAGCTATCCAAGAGTCAGGAACACTGGAATTATTACAAAACGTTAAGAAATATGGTTACATTAGCAGTTAAGGCAGAAAAGAAAGCATTCTTGGAGCATAAAATTAAAACTTCCTCTTCAAAAAATTTTTGGAAACAGTTGAAACAGTTCGGTATCAACAGTAGTGATAAGCCTGCTCTTCCTACTGAACTAGGTACTACCGTAAATGACATAAACGCTCATCTGATAAGTCAACTTCAGTCAACCGATGCAGATTGTGATGACGTTGTCAATTCCTATATTAATACTAACAAAATGCTGTATACTGGTTTTTCATTTTCTACTGTGTCAGAAGATGCTGTTGCGAAAATATTGCTTAATTTTTCCAGCTCTGCTTACGGTGCCGATAATCTTAATATTAATTTACTTCGTTTTTGCTGCCCCTCTCTGCTACCTGTATTTACACATAATAATCAACTTTTGTATAAATCGTGGAGTTTTTCCCAAGATCTGGAAAGAAGCTCGTGTATTGCCATTTCCCAAAATCAAAAATCCCAAATCTATCAATGATATTCTCCGTTACTCTCCAAGGTACTGGAAAGGATTATGTATGTATGTATGTATCTATTTATACCTTTAGACTACCTGCTGCTATTAAGCATTGTAATTTCCACCTTTATGCAGATGATGTACAACTATATTATGCTTTTAATCCGGACCAAGTAGGTAATGCCTGTGAACTTATAAATGAAGATCTTAATAATTTAGCGAAAATCTCTAAACGACGCTGCTTACGACTCAATCTTTAGAAAACCAAAGTAATGTTATTTGGAACCAGGGGACTTCGTGCTGATGTGGCAGCAGCGGTTAACTTGCGTTTGGAAAATTTGTGCCTATCCTTGACTAATTGCACGAAGAATTTGGGATTGTACATGGATGATGAACTCAAATTTACGCAACATGTTACTGACCGGATACGAAAGGCCTATGGGAATTTGAAATTAATTTTTGTAAATAGACATCTACTTTTTAAAAACATTAAATGCCTATTACTGTTATGCGAATCTTTAGTGTTATCTCACTTCAACCACTGTGACGTTGTTTATGGTTCGTTTCTAAGTTACTTGGATGCCTTAAGGATTCAGAGAGTTCAAAACAGTTGCATGAGGCTCATCTGTGGGGTGAGGCGTAGACAACACATTTCTAACAAACTCATTGATCTGAGATGGCTTAATATGAAAAACAGAAGACATCTACATTCTGCTCAGTTTTTCCATAAAATTTTAATATACAAAAGTCCACCTTACTTATATGATAAGATAAAATTCCGGACGGATGTTCATAACATTAACATCAGCAGTCGGGGTTTACTATCTATTCCTAAACACAGACTAGAATTCTTTAAGCGTTCTTATAGTTACCAAATTGTTAATGTTATGAACGACCTTCCGCGGGATCTCTTGGAATTACGACCTACCAGCTTTGCTAAAAAATTGAAAAAAATCCTCCTTCACGACCAAAACGTGCTAATATAGTCTAAATAAGTAATAACTTTCATTTTTAATTACTACAACTACAGGCTTCCTAAATCTTAAATCTTTGCATTTTGATAATTACATATATAAATGAATTTCTTTTGCGCTTTTTCTTTTTTTCTTTTCTTTATGTCTGTGCCGGTTTGTCGGCCGGCATTATTTAGTTTAGTTATGGGACAGGGGGTAGATCAGGATGCTAATTTTATTAGCACATCTGACCCTGTACCCTTTAAGCACAAAACCAATCTAGTTTAATACTTTCACTTGTCTAACCAGCTTATGTTCATATGTTTATGTTTATGTGCTTAATAAACAATATTATTATTATTATTATTATTTAAAATGTGATCAGTGCAATGTATGTGTTCACTTATACACAGAGTTGGGAAAACTACGTGTAAAAAATATTTTCTACATTACGTCTAAACGTAATTTTTATGTAGTTAAATGTAATTTTTACACGACGTAGTTTATGTGAAATGTCACATTTCTAACCTCAAAATTGAATGTTCATTTGACGTATTTCAAGATTTTCAAGTTTTTTAATGCTTGTATACAACAATCTTATCCATTTTACATCAAAATAGAGATTATATTGTGTATAAATAATTAATTATATTTAATAAAATTTACGATTTGTAAACATATTGTAATGATTCGTCGACACCAGCGTCATCGCCGTCTAGTCGACGCGCCTTAGACGACAGCTGGAGAATTCTGACGACGGAATAAACTAGACCAGACAATCCGTCGCCTGCTTGTAGAATGTTCGCGAGAAACAACCCCGGCATATAAAAATGCACGCGGCCGAACATGGGACAGTTCGAAATTAAAGTGGCCTGATAAACTTTCGCTCGGCTGTTGAAATAAATTACGTCTAGTCTGTAAATAAATTATTGTTAAATGTTAGTGTTAATTAGTGTTACTTTTAAATAAATTAGATTATTAACTATTTCGTGTTTTGATTAAAATAAAATTAATAGAACCTTTAAAATCGTTACAATATTCACGCTGTTTCAAACAATAATTTAAAAAAGAAGTATTCAGTTAACGACATAATAGAATCCAGCTGTGTTTTACAATCCCATGAAATATTCAATTTAAAGGAATCTTTAGGAACCAGCTTAAATATACAGAACAAAAATAAAACGAAAAAAAGATTATTAGAAAAATTGAATTTTATTGAAAAACAAATAACAAAAAGTGAATTAATTCATGATGATACTCCAATCAAAGTTGAAAAGATATTGGATAATGTAATCAAATTAATTGGTGAAAGTTCTGGTACCAATTTCCAACAGATTAAATCCAAAGAACCTGTTCAACAATTCAACAGTTCAACCTGTTAACAGTTAAGATTCTAAACTACTAAACGTAATGGAAACCTCAAAGTGCTTCATTTACTAAACCAAATGAAAGTGAAAAAGAATTTATTGAAACTCAATTGACCAACAATGAAGTGGACGATATAAAGGGTGAGTTGTTAAGCGCCCTTTCTTCCATAGCTCATTTACAGAACGAGATAGAATTTTTTTCTTTCACGTGGACATTCTACCTATTGAACACTATAACCTAAAATTATTTTGGTACATACAGAGTGTTACGTAAAAAATGGCAGCATATAGCAGGATTTTTTTTAAATGGAACACCCTGTGTATTTTCTTATAGAAAGACATAACACTCGATCCTCTAAACAGTAACTCATAAAATGTTTATATTTAATTAACCAACTAAGAGTAAATTAATATTTTATTGAAAACGGCCTGATTTTCAACTTCTCTTGAAATACTAACTGTAAACGTATTGTTTATCGTACGGCAATAAAAATCGGTAGTGTTATAAATTAAAATGTAAGGAATAACCTAGATATAAATTCTTTCAGTCTTACTTGTTTTTTCAAATGTTTTTTAAATGTTCAAGCCTGTGTAATTGTCAGAATTTCAAACTGCCGTTATTCAATTTTTTTTAATGCAATCCCCCCCATCTCTTTAATGAAATAATTAAAAAAAAAACATTATTAAATAAGTAGGCCATGTTCATTTATACAATCAAGTTGCCTAAATAACTGACAAATGCTATCTATCTAATATGCAAGTAAACAATAAATAAATGAAATAAAGCATCAATTTTAACAATTTTTTTTTAATTTATATTAGTTAAAATGAACAGTTTTATACATTTCATAACAAAATTTTTTGAGTTGGTGCACAATATAATAATATAATTGCAAAAATAATTTTCTCATTAGTAGGTTTATATTCAAAATCAAGTAAAAATCGAAATAATTGACAAAAAATTATACCTTTCTGGCTATACATGTAAATAACAAAGAAATGAAAGAAAGCATTTAATTTATTTATAGCTTTTAATTTATTTAAAATGAACTATATTATTAAAGAAAATAGTAGATATTATAAAACAGGGTGGTGAGTCCGACACAAGCTCATAATTTGTTTATTGATTGTTTTTTTTGCAACAACCTGAAACAGGTAAATTTTTAATTTTAAAAAGACACATTTTAGTGCAAAAATTTTTTCTCGATCGGCATTTGTTTTTCCGCTCTGATGTCATCATTAATTTTTTTTAATGACAATGCTAACTTTTTAAACAGTAAAAATAGTACATTACATAACAAATTTTTCGGAAAAAAAAACAAGATCCTTACCGTCGTCTGAAATTTTATCAAGAATTTATGTTATGCTGCACTGAAAATCAGAACAACTGGTTCTTGGGGAATTTGATTACAATTTCGAGATTATTATTATTATAGTAAAATAAAATTGTATTTTTGAATTTTATTTGTTTTGAGAAATTTAATGTGTAAGGTACTAATTTTTTTATATCGCAATTTTACTAACAAGAAGGACGATCAAAGTATGCATGAAAAAGTTAGGGTTGCTATTAAAAAAAATTAAGGATGATGTCACTGCGGAAAAACAAATGGCGATCAAGAAGATACTAAAATGTGTCCTTAAAATTATAAATTTACCTTTTCAAGATTTTGCAAGAAAAACATTAAATAAACAAATTAAGAGCTTGGTGCGTGATTTTATCACCACCGTGTATGTTTAAATGAATAGGTTAGGTTTATGGTGGATTGAATCAACTAAAGTAAATTTCTAATATTGTGTATTTGTGTGAGTACAATTTGGGAGTCTTTCAATGAAAATAAAATGTACAGAATAAGCACGAGGAGGAATATTGTTCATTTTAATTGATATAAATTCAAAGGAAATTGCTAACGTGATGCTCTCTTTACATGTTCATTTATTTGTTTACGTGTACACATAAATGAACGTGTACAGCCTCAATCAAAAGTAATGAAACGTTCAAAACCGAAACGCTGTAGTCAGAGTACAACCACAGTATAAGAATTACACAGTAGCGCGACTCTCATAAAAATATTCAGTTCGCGCATAACATCCCGCGCAAGGTCTGACTCACAATCTCGGGATGCAGAGCTCATTTATTTATAGTTCTCGTGTCGAATGTATGTTTATGTTGGGCCAGGGGCGTATTAAGGAAACATTGAGTGAATTTAGTAGTGTGAAGCGTTGAAAGTTTAACAAGTTATTTTTTAATTAAAATGGAGAGTACAGAAAGGCGTGGAGTAAATAGGTGTACCGCTAAACTGTGTATAAACAATTCAAAAAATTGTAACTACAGTTTTTTTAAATTCCCTGCGGACAAGAATAGGTAAGTAGTAAGATAAATAAATGATTTTATTCTAGTTATGTCTAGAGCTTGAAAAAAATGCAAAATGCATGTAAAGTGTATACATATCCGTCGCCTAACTCACGGCGTAAGCACCATTCGATAAATTGTTCAGGAGCGTTGAAATTAAAAATGACGCCCTATTCTTTTCATACATACGCCACAAAATAATTTTATAATTTTAGCATTACAGACTGCAAAACAAGAACGAAAACTCTATCAAGTGACAGATTAACCCGTACTTTTTTTCAGGGCATAGATAACTCCAATTTGTAATTTTTGGCAGTTACATCTACTCGTGAGTTAGGCGACGATATTTGCATATTCTGTAGCTGTTTCTAAAATGCATATGTAAAATCATAGTGCCTATTTCTAGCATTTTTCCAGTTAAAAGGCATAAAATCAGGTGAAAAATCGTTTAAAAAGAGGAGAAATATACTGAAACGCAAATTTAAGACACCACAAAATTTTTTACTAATTTTCTTTTTAAACAATATACAGTGCTTTCCAAAAAGTCGGCATCAAATGAGAAAAATTTTTGTTTCTGATTTTTCGAAAAATTTTTTTACGGTAATAATTTGTGCTTGTCTGGAAACCTATTCAGCTCCTATTAGATATGCCGAGTGATTTGTTATTTCTTGGACATTAATCAAGATTTCAATGAGATTTTTCTTACTGCGTTTTGGCTTATTGAACAATGTCAGGGTCAGAAAATAACGTTTTTTCTTTAACTTTCGCAAAAATTTAATTTCACAAAATTTCACATATCAAAACTTAATTTAAAACTTTTAAATTTTGGATGAAAACTTTAAAGATTTGTAATTGGGATAAAAAACAGAGAAAGGTTTTTATTGCTTCAGATATTTTAATATTTACGGAACAGTAATTGAACCCTTATGCACCACCAAAAAGAAATTTTTGCACCCCTTCAGGAGAAAAACTGCAGGCAAATTTCACTGGGAGGGGCCAAGGTAACCGTACCCCCCCCCCGTGAAAATTTTCGAAGTCTTTTTGGTGCACCGTGTTGCACTCCTATGCACCACCTTTTTTAACTTGCTCCGCTCAAATAGCTGAGAAAAAAAAATAACTGAAATAACTTTATATTTTATTTTTTTTCTCAGCTCTTTGAGCGGTGCAAAAGTTAAAAAAGGTGGTGCATAAGGGGTGCAATAAGGTGCACTAAAAAATGAAAATTTTCACTGGGGGGGGGGGGGCTACGGTTAACTTGACCCCTCCCAATGAAATTTGCCTGCAGTATCTCTCCTGAAGGGGTGCAAAAATTTATTTTGGTGGTGCACAAGGGCGCATTAAGGGTGCAATTATTTGGTGCAAGAAAACTTTGAAAAACGTTACGGGGGGGTTAGAATATTTTTTTAAATCAACAAA
The DNA here is from genome assembly GCA_958336345.1 of Dorcus parallelipipedus. NCBI lineage: Eukaryota > Metazoa > Arthropoda > Insecta > Coleoptera > Lucanidae > Dorcus > Dorcus parallelipipedus. The sequence goes on from OY284479.1 coordinate 16,774,038, forward strand.
TTTACTTTTTTTAATGATTTTTCAATAAAATTATATATTAAATAAAGCTGGTTCTTGTCCAATGAAAATTGTATCACAAAATCTTGTAAACGGACACTAAATAGCGCACAAAACACTTTACGTTTCGCTATCGTTTGATAGCTTCTTCGGAAGTTAAAAAAATTAAAATAAGGTTGTCAAAATAAACAAGGTTGTCAATAGAAACAAGGTTGTTAATAGAAACTCAAAAAGTAAATAATTTTTTTTACCTTTCTTTGTTTTTTATAGTCTAAAAATTAATTTTAAACTTAATAAAATTTGGATTGATTCGGCCTTTACTTGATGAAAATTCATTATCACACTTAATGAAAACACTAAAATAGCGAATATTTTATTTTATTAAATGTTAAATGTTAAATGAGAAATAATAAATCCTAATTTTATTTTATATATTTACTTGCTACCGATTTCGACAATATAATGTCTTCATCAGGCCTAAAATCGTAAAGAAAAGAATTTTTTAAAAATTTTGTATGTAAAATTAAAGTTAACATGTAATTAATTTATACGTGGTTTATGAAATAAAATTAAGAAGTACTTAAATTAAATCTTATACAATCATTATTTTACAACCACGCTGTCTCACATTTCATTTTCATTTCTTAATTTCACGAATTTTATAACGATTACATTGTTTAATGCATGTTAATTATCATATTATATAATTTATTACAATTTTAATTTAGTGAAAAATGTTTTTACATACTCAATAATACATAAACCACATACATATAAAATGTAAGTGCATTTTAACTTTAGTGTTACATACAAAAATTGTTAAAAATCTTTTAGTTACGATTTTAGGCCAGATAAATTACTAATTTAATAATCACAATTTACAACCAAGTTTTCTCATTTTCATGTTCAATTTTCATTTTCACAAAAAAAAATTTATAACATTACATTGACTATAGCATGTTAATTATCATATTATATTACATTTTCATTTAGTAAATTTTAACATACCCAATAATACATAAACCACGTATAAATTAATTACAAGTTAACTTTAATTTTACATACAAAATTGTTAAAAAATTATTTTCTTTACGATTTTAGGCCTGATGAAGACATTATATTGTCGAAACCGGTAGCAAGTAAATATATAAAATAATTAGGAATTATTATTTCTCAACTTCACATTCAACAATATACCTAATTACGGACATCAACACAAATAAAGTTTTTTTACTTACAAATACAAATTTTGTTGACTTGACTACATTCTTGTAACTGAAATATTTATTTGACATAAATGAAGATTTATTTGCTGCTATTTAAACGAATACTTTAGTTGAGTTGACACAATTTTGTTTTATTCAACAAAATCGGTTTTTGCGTGTATGCTTTGTTACTTTTTACCACGTCTACAAAATACTACAATCCGGCCCTGGCGTGTGTATTTACATTTTGCAACGGATTCGCACTTAAAGCAGGACCACAGCATTCGACACATCCCCACTCCCCACTCCCCACTCAAGGTCAATGAAAATCCAGTAAAAAGATCAAAGTGCCGACAAGCGAGTTGCGCTACTGTATTCTTTATACTGTGATACAACGGTGTCGAGTCAGAGAGAGCGCAACGTGTTGTGGGGTTCCGAAGGACATCGGAAACATTCGTTCACCATAAGGCTTCATCTCACTCAGTATGCTCGATATCATCTCTCTCTGACTACAAACTCGATTTTGAACGTTTCATTAGTTTTGATTGAGGCTGTACATTACATAGGCATAAATTGTTAATTATTAAGACAACTTGATTTTGCGCATAAACAAAGCCTAGGTACAATTGAAAATGATGTTTTTAAATTATTTTTTTATTATAATCAGAATTAGCATGAAAATCAGAGAATCTTTGCTAATTTAACCGAATTTCAATAAATTAGCAATATTGGGCAATTCAAATTTAATACCCGATATACTAATACTAATACTTCCATTTTTTTCTCTTACTTCCTTGCATGCTAGCTTTTTTCATAATCGCATACTTAACAAAATATTTATGACCTATAATGACAACAAGATAACGAGGACGGGACACCTATCCTTGTTAGATTTCACTTCCCCTATTAGTTTTGTAATGGGAGAAAAGATTTTAAGGGGAGTACAAAAACCGCCGCTCCTCGAACGGAAAGATCGCTCTTAACAAACTGTATTTCAGTGGATTAGGAACTAGTTGCTACATTATGTCACTTATACAGTCTTTTTCTTTTGGTTTTCCACTTTTGTCAAATGTGTTTCCGAATTTGTCAAACGACTTTCCAATCCGCAGGCCTACTATACTTTGAACAGATTGGAAAGTCATTTGACAAATTCGGAAACACATTTGACAAAAGGGGAAAACCAAAAGAAAAAGACTGTAAGTTAAAAGTCCATTTCTGTGGTTTCATATTGAGCCTTCCCTTTGTTATAAAGTCATGGTTGTATAGTATTATTAGTTTTTAATAATGCATAACTTGTTGAATCTAGGTAATATTATGCTAAATGAAAATTTAATGGAAATCCCAGTCCCAGAATCCAACAATGTACCGAGTACCGAGTCCTTAATTCAGACTGCACCCTCTTCACCTCCACCAGTTTTAATCAAGGTTCCACTTCCACTTCCCATCCACAAAAAAAGGAAAACAATACTAAAAAAAAAAATTTTAATTTATATTAAAAAGAAAATACAAAACGAAAATTTGAAAAGAAATTTACTGATGCGTGAGCATCAATTACAAATGAAAATTTACAGAAGACAGTTGGAAAAATTACAATAAATAAATTTTTTACATGTAAAATTGTGTTTTATTTAGTAGCTGTAGAAGTACCACGATTGAAAACTTCCACACTCTGGAGTCTAGAAGGCTGTATTTTACTCGTATTAGCCAATATTATTATTAAATAAATAATTTCATAGCTTTCTAAAGGGTAAAAGTATTTGACCACATGGTTGGTAATTTTTAAATTACAACTCTAATAAGTAAACAGATTTTAGAACCTTAACATAGAATTTTCCATCTAATTTAAAAACTAAACATGCAAGAACATGTAATAATGATAGTTTACATTTGTGCAACTTAGATCAACCATACTGTCCTCAAACATCCAAAACTTTAAAAAATTCATTAAGTGGGTCACATAAGAATTGCTGAGTTAACTTTGCGTACAGTCGCAGATATAAGAAGAACGACTAAAAATTTATTTGGCACTATTGATCGTATAATAAGGTCGAATTTTGAAGTCTTATCGCTTCTCGTTCTGTTTATAGTCGCCGTTAGTACGTAGTGTGATGAACTGTGATGTTGGTAGTTTTGGGGTAGTTTTGAGGAGGTAACTTCAGTATTTTATCCCTAACTTTTATTTTGTACATATTTTATCAACAATTTGTGAAGGAAATATTCTTTAGATTATTTGGCACACAAAAAATATATAGATATATCCTACATTATTACCAATTTCTTATATTTCAGTTGTGGAAAAAAAATTATACAAAAACGTGACCTCATTTTTTGATATTTAGATAAAAATTTGATGCAAGTAGCAAATGTGACAATTCAAATTTTGACGCCAGATTATTGACACGTAATTACAGTGACAACGTGAAGTACCAACCAATTTCAACCAAAATGTATTTGAGGAAATTTTCTTTTTGGCAACATAATTCAACAGGAGGTGGTTTTCTAATTGAGACAGACAATGTGGCTGTAGGGTGTTGTAGGTGTACCAACACCAACCTGTAGGGTTTTGAACTTTTTTTGTTTGGCAATATTTTTATAACTTTCCAAAATAATTGTCAAGAAGAAGAGAAGTTCAAAAGATTGGAGATGTTTGTTGCGCAGTTGATAGTTATTAATTTAATTTAATATTATTGCTGAAAAACAGTATTAATGAGTGTTCTTCTGATCATTTTATCTCCCTATTGCTGCCAAGTTATCTGCATTTATTGCGATGTAATCATCATTAAAAGGATATTCCTCTGGAGGATTTGGGTCATTGATGTTAATTGCTAAATTGTGTAAATTACAGCATGCAATGATGACTGGTAAAACGTGATCAAGTTTTAATGCCATTCCTACATGCAGACAAGGGAACCTTCTCTTCAAGACACCAAAACATCTTTCTACGGTATTCCGTGTTCTAATGTGGGCAATGTTGTATGCTTCTTCTGCTGGAGTGTGGGTGTTAAGAAGTGGAGTAAGGATATATTTTCTGCAAGGATATCCACTTATCTCCTAAAAGAAAATTGTTGCCGTATCGACCACGTTCCAAGTCTGCCTTCAATGGACAATCATTAAATATTGTACTATAGTGTACAGAACCAGGCCACCTTGCAATAACATGCCTGATTTTTAATTTTGCATCAGCAACTACTTGAACGTTTACAGATAAGAAACCTTTTCTATTGCGATACAGCTTAGCACGGTTACCACCAGGTGAAATTATTTTAATATGGGTGCAGTCTACGGTGCCAATGACATGAGGAAATCCCGCTATTGCGTAAAAGTCTAATGTGACTTGCTGAGCTTCTTCTTCTGTTGGCATTTTAATAAATTGTTTGCCTTGCGTTGCAATAAGATGAGTGACACGATGAATTATTCTGCATACCGATGGTTTTTGGACGTTGAAGGTATCACCAATCAGCTGTTGAAATGCTCCAGTAGCATAATAGCGCAATGTTATCAGCAACTGATTTACAGCACTTATAGATTTGTTTCTGTTTGTTGCCGGCTCTAGTGTGGGACCTAATGTATGTAACAGTTCCATAACACCTTCTTTGGAAAAGCGAAACCTTAACTTAAATTCATCGTCGTCCAAATCATTGAAAGGATTTTCTCTCTCTCTTATTAAACGAATTCTACCTTGAGGCATTTCTTCATCATCAGATAAAGAAGAAAGTGAGGATGCAGACATTCTGAAATAAGTTTGAATTGTTTATTGTTCAAAATAACTTCAGCAATAATGTAGTAAAAATTAATTAATAAACCAACGGGCGGGTTTCACAAAAACGTTACTTTAATTTAATCATCCGTTAAAAGTAAACGTTGCCATGGTTACATGTGTTGAAGGATATAGGAATGATTATTCTTAATCAATGATTAAAGTTAAGTGACATTTGTGAAATCCAGCGCTAGCCAAGTAAAAAGTATAAAAGTTTCATTATTTCTCATATTTAAGGTAAGCTACATTTTTTAATAAAATTATACTTACTTTTTAGATTAATGTGTTGAATTTTTATGTTAAAAAAGCTTTATAATAACTAGAAAACTCACTCGACACTTTTTAATCGATGGAATTCTATCGATTAATCTAACATCTGATTAGACAGAAGTAAACAAAGCATTATCTCTTAATCGAGCTTTGTGAAACACTTAACGGAGCATTTTAGACTATTTAACGGTTGATTACAGAACGAACCGTTTAGTAATCAGTGTTAATTTAAGCATCGTTAAATGCAATTGTTTTCCTGTTTAATCATTCGTTACATAGTTAATCGTAACTTAAATATTAATTGAAGCTCTGTGAAACCGGCCCTAAGAAAGTTATACTAGATATATATAGATATATCACGCGGCACATTTTAAAATTATTTTTAACTATACAGGGTGTTCGAGAAAATGGTGGTGTATAGAGAGAGAATTTTTTTAAATGGAACACCCCGTATACTTTTACAAATTTAGATGTTCCGCGGAGAGCTGATTACAATATAAATATATATTGGTTTCACTCAATTATTTTCGTAAAAAAAAATGTTTTCTTTGAAAATACCTTAACAAACTTTGAACTTATGTTTCTAACTATGGAGATGACACAGGCTTACGAAAATATAACAAAATATTCTTCTGACTTTATGAAAATATGAAAAAAGTTAAAATATCTTTTAGCATTAAGCCGGACTCAGACGACTGGTGTACTTGGCAATAT
>OY284479.1:16780180-16940578 GCA_958336345.1 Dorcus parallelipipedus
GATGCACAACCCAGTCGAAATTTTTACAGATTTATTCAACACATAAATTATTTCGTCAATTAATGAACCAACTTGTTTGTTTTCTCGTACAATATTTTCGAACAATCCAAACATTGAAGAAGCCATTACTTAAAATATATACCGTCACCGTTGTCTCGCTATAGACACTAAGCAAGAAAGAAGAAAAAATGTATTTAAGTGTTAGGATTTTTTTTTAGCCCAATAAAAAGTCTTTTTTTGTGTACATTTAAATTTAAAAATTTAAGCTTGACCAATGAAATGAGCGTATTTTTCATAATTCCTTTTACAGTTTTATATGAATTATGTCAAACAAGCATTTCTAATTATGTTTTAATGCATCGCTTCGATACTTTTTGCTCGTTCATAGTTCATACATGTTTGTAGAAACATGTATAATCAACAATTTCAAAATATTACAGATTTTCCTTCGCACATTACTACCAAGAAAAGACAATGTACAAAATGTAATGCAACAAGCATTCTCGAATACGATCAGGCAGGTTTGGTTGTGTAAACAAAAATTTAAATTATTGCGTTGCAAACACTGCCAGGATCTAACAATACATCGAATTAAAAAAAGTATTTTGCTGAGTGTTTGAATTTATTGAGTTACTCGTCGCTGTGGAATTTTTGTGATTATTATTACATTTATACCGGTCAAGACGCTATATTTAATCATTTTATTGTAAAAACGTTGACAAGTGCAGTTATAAACAAATTCGCGCGATGGATTTCGACAGTTTAAACAATAAACTCTCTTTGGAACACCTGCCGTTGAAGAAAGTTAATGAATTGGAAGCTTTTCGAAAATATAAATTATCAAATTTAAAATTTGTGAAAACGAAATTTGGGAAATCTTTACTAGTTGAAATAGAAGACGAATTCGCCGTGTTTTTGCCGAAACGATTCGCGGAGATTATTACGGAAGATCAGATACCAAAAATTTTGGAGGACGAAGTTGGTATTGAATTTAAAGGTGAAAAACCGATTCCAGGAAAGCAGTGCTCAGCATTCCTGATAGAATTTGTGCATATGGATTAAGGAAATTACATGTAAGTAAGACACGCATTTATTATTTGTTTTTTTGGTTAATTTTTTATTTCTTTCTTTTCAGAATGATAAACATTTAGACATAAAACAAAAAAATAGAATAGTTAATAGTTATAAAGTTTTTAATTTGCTTTTCAAAATATTTTTTGGTTAAAGCGTTAAAATAAGTAGATTTTAAGTTTTGTCTTTTAAAGATTGATATATTTTTTCAAATTTCCAACAAAATGAATCAGAACTCTGAGAAAAATAAAACTAGTCGTCTGGAATGGAAAAATGTAAGTAAAAAAAAACTAATAATATTGTTATTATTTCTAATTAATGTTAATTTACAGTTGCAAACAGCATTTAAAACCAGAATTCAGACAGGTGTAATAATTAATAAAGTGCATGTACTACCACGAAATTTCCTAGAGGATGCTGCTTCTCTCATTGTGAGCCGACTTCAGAATCTCTTGGTGAAAACATCTGCATTGAAAATGAATCTGGTATTTTGTGGACAGTTTATGAAACCGAACACAGATGTAATAGAATTTAAATATTTCAACACCAAAAATCATGAGATCAACCTTGGATCGGATCTGAACGAAATATTGTGCACATTATTTAATGAAATTATGATAAAGGTAAATTTAAAACAAAATCATGTTTTAGATACTAATTTTCTATTTTTGTGTCTTAAGCTCGAATCCTTTCAAGAGAGAAATAGTGGATGGGGGTTAATTGCAGTTGTTAATTTGGTGGTAGCGTTTTGCAAATATTCACCGTTAAGGGGAGGAACAGGAGCTGATCGCAGCAGCTACATGGAATTACCTGTGAAACTACAACGCAGAACTAAAGTTCTTCTAAACATCAAGAATCAAGATCGACGGTGTTTCGCCTATTGCATTTTGGCTCATCTCTTTCCTGCAACAGTTGGTAAAGACGAATGCGATCCTGATTCATACCCGCAAAATATTTATGAGATTCTTAATTTCAAAGGTATCGAGTTTCCAGTAAAGTTATGTCACTTACAGAAATTTGAAAATAACAATAAATTTATATCAATCAATGTTTATGGTTATGAAAATAACATTATAGTAGGACCTCTTTATCATTCAAAAAATATTAAAAACTGTCACATCAATTTGTTATATTTGAAGAAAAGTCAACGTGTTGGTCATTTTTGTCTCATCAAAAATTTATCGGAATTATGCAAAAATCAAATTTCATCGAATGAGCGAGTAAAATTTATTTGTGATAGATGTTTATGTTACTTTCCATCACAAGATAAATTAAGTACTCGTGCATCAGATTGCTCCCACCACGAGCCTGTAAAAATTGAACTACCTAAAGATGGTGAAAATATTGTTCAGTTCACACAATTTGCAGCAACGATGAAATTGCCATTTGTTATTTATGCAGATTTTGAAGCTTTAACGAAACCTGTCGACTCTTGTAATAATGTCAAAGAAAAAGCATTTACAAATATATATCAATATCATGAAGCTTTTAGTGTTGCATATTTAAGAGTTTCTTCTTATGACGAACATCTAAATCATTTTGAAATTTATCGTGGCGAAAATCCAGGCAAGTGGTTTGTAAATAAATTGATAGATGAAGCAAAAACTATTCAACAAATTCTAAAAAATCATTCCATTGTTCCAATGAAAAATTTAACAGCTGAAGAATCTATTGCACATGAAAATGCTGAAAAATGTGAAATTTGTGATTGTAGTTTCACTGTAGATAATATAAAAACGCACCACCATAATCATTTCACAGGTAATTATATATCTTGTTTATGTAACAACTGTAATTTGCAATGTCGTGTTAGAAATATTATTCCAGTAGTTTTACACAATTTATCTCATTATGATAGTCATTTTATAATAGAAGCATTGGCCAATGTAAATAATAAACCTGTAGAAATTATAGCAAACACTAGCGAAACTTATATATCGTTTTCTAAAAAAGTAGGCGATGTAAAATTACGTTTTTTAGATTCATTTCGTTTCATGCCGTCATCAATTGAAAAATTAGCAAAAAATCTAAAACCAGAGCAGATGGGACTCACTCAAAAAGCATTTCCTGATGAAGATTCTTTTAAATTAGTAACCCATAAGGGATGTTTTCCATATGATTATGTCAACTCTTTTGAAAAACTAGAGGAAACAAAGCGTCCGGGAAAGTCGTTTTTCTATAGTAAATTATATAATGAAGGCATTAATGACGAGGATTACCAACATGCTCAAAACGTTTGGAAACATTTTCAATGCAAATGTCTCGGTGAATACGCTGATTTATATTTAAAAGTTGATGTATATTTATTAGCTGATATTTTTGAAAATTTTAGAAAATTAACATTGGAAACCTACGGTCTAGATGCTTGCGGATTTTATACTGCCCCCCGGTTTATCATTTTCAGCAGCTTTAAAGATTACAAAAATTAAACTTCCTCTTTTACAAGATATCGATATGGTTTTATTTATAGAAAAAGGTTTACGAGGTGGTATAACTCAAGTTAGCTCCCGTTATGCAAAAGCAAATTCTATACACATGGGTCCCTATTTTGATCCAAAAAAAGATATTTGTGAAATTATTTACGTAGATGCAAACGGGTTGTATTCATATGCCATGACATCAAAATTACCTTGCAATAATTTTAAGTGGGTGAACGAGAAAAAATTAAAACATGTTTTCGAAATGATCACTGCTAATAATGATTGTTCAGCATACTATGCCCATGAAACGGGGAAGTCGTCTATCTTAGGAGTCGACTTAGAATATCCCAATTATCTACATGATTCACATATATATTTTCCGTTTTGTGCAGAACACAGGTCCGTCACAGGTAAAACGAAGACAAAAAACTGATGCTGACATTATATAATAAGGAGAAATATGTTCTTCATTTACGTGTTCTACAACAATGTTTGAAATATGGCCTAAAATTAAAAGCAATTCATCGTGCAATAGAATTCGATGAGAGCAATTGTTTAAAGATTTTTACAAGAGCATGTCGAATATGGTTTTCGGTAAACTGATGGAGTCCGTGCGTAAATATCGGAATATTGTTTTAGCAAATAATTGGAAAACAGCAGAAAAATATATAAGCAAACCAAATTTTAAAGGTGTAACGATTTTTAATAAAAGTTTAGTTGCCATTGAGTTAAGTAAGTTAACTTTGAAATTTAATAAACCAATTTATATTGGTATGGCAGTTCTTGATATTTCTAAAACAGTCATGTATAGCTTTCTTTACGAATATATTCGAGAAAATGTCGAACCATTATTTAACGTCACTGTCTGTTATACGGACACTGACAGTTTTATTTTAAAATTTACACCGAAATACCCACAAAGTACACCCAGCATTTATGAAATAATAAAACGGGACGCTAATGAAATTTTCGACATGTCCGATTATCCTACAGATAATTCTTTTGGCATACCACGTGTAAATAAGAAAATTATTGGAAAATTTAAAGATGAACTTTGTGCAGAAATTATTACCGAATTTATTTCTATTAGAGCAAAAGTTTATGCAATTAGGTTAAGAGAAATTGAAAAATTCAAAAAATGAAAAGGAGTGGGTCGCTCGTGCATTAAAAAAATTACTTTCGAAAACTATCATGATTGTTTATTTCATAATAAAACTTTAATGTCATCATTTAATAGTATTAGATCTATAAATCATCAATTATTATCCGTTAATGTAAACAAAATTGCATTAGACGCACGAGATGATAAAAGGTTCTATGCTTCTGTAAATGACATAGACTCGTTACCTTGGGGTCATTATAAATTAAAATAATTTCTCAATATTTTCTTCTTAATATGAAAACTGTATCTGAAATCTTATTGCAAGAAAATGTATCAATTATAAAACTATTTTAATAAAAATAAAACGCTTTAATCTGTAACGTACATGAAATTGCCGACATTCTACACAGATTTACTCAACAGTATCAACGGATATATGTAAAAGGACATCAAAAAATAAATTGTCTTCGAAAATTTTTACCTTCGAAAGAAATTATAAATTTAGAAACAATTTCAGGTGTACCGAAATTTTGTAAGATGCACGGATCTTGTTTACACCATACGAAGCCCTGCAGCATATGTTCCATAATTAATGTAAAAATTATTTACGAATTTTTAAAGACTAAATGTGAAAATTTTTTTTTAATGAAAATAAAACGCTTTAATCTGTAACGTACATGTACCATTTCTCATTATCTCTTATCACCCTTGAGCCTAGAAGATAGCTGCCCCAGCCTTCATGCAGCATCCTAGCCCAAAAACTCTGAGTGAAAGCCCCACGCGCGCGCGCACCCTCGGCGAACGCACGACGATTCAGTTCTTCTTCTTTTTTTTATTACCGCTTCTTAACCGATCGCACCCAATTTGCCTGATAGCCGAGGGCGTTAGGTGGACGGCTTTGCAAACAGCGGGCATCGGGTTCGAATCTTCCTTTCATACGCGCAACGGCGAAAAAAATTTTCATTAAGCACAATTAACCAAACACCTCACGCAACCGACCTCTAACGGACGATTTCAGAACTTCTATGTTCGCCTCTCTCTCGACGATTTACAGAACACGTCACGCAACCGACCTCTAGCGGACGATTTCTGAACTTCTATATTCGCGTCTCTCCTTGTCTCTTCTGTCTCTCTCTTATACACGCTCAGGTATATGAAGAAAAAAGTCAAGCGGAAGTCCATAAGAATAACATGGGAAAAAAAGGGGCGTGGCTGCTTTTCTTACCTACTATTGACATTCCTTCTTCTTCTTTCCAATGACGGTTGATTTCAATTTTAACAATTTCTTGACGATAGCAGCCTGATGAATATACAATAGCAAAACCTAAACCTTTATTACCACATTACAATTTCTTAAGTTATTATGTGACCTTGCACTGTAACTGCATATATGTATGTATTAACCAGTATTAACAAAACACCTACAATACAGTTTATTCACAAGACCGTTGCGTCATTGTTTGGTGTTGCATCAACAGACTTATGAATCATAACTCTGTCCTTTTTTCTCATTCACCGTTATACTTTGTCCGGCGATAGATTAGTTGACAGAAAAGTAACCAGAATTGGCGTAAGAAAAAGTAGTACCATAAAAGTGGCGGGAAAATTTGAATTTTTAGAACATATTATGTATGAACGAGATTCCTTGGTTTTAACAGTAATATTTGTAAAGAATAAACATACACAATATTAAGCAAACTACATTTATTTATTACATTTTTTTCTTTATTATAGTTGAAAAAATATATACCGGGTGCCCGGAATTTGAGGGACAATATGGGAAACTTTTGTATTTGAAGAGATAGAGAGATGGTTAAATTAGCAAAAAGGTACAGGTTCGATAGCTCATTAATCCATTTTCAAATTGTACTTGTCATGGCTATCTTGGTTAAAATTTAAAAGAAACAAAATCTCATAATTTCTTTTATTTGCCTAACTTTTTTTTACTTAAAGTATTTAGATGCGGTTTGAACTAATTTGCGGTACTTGAGACATTTAACAGTATTAATGGCAATACTATCCATAAAGTCATTAATAGTGTTCAGAAACGGTGCCAACTTTGCATTGCAAACAATGGTGGCTTATTTGAATGATTTAATATTTTTTTATTATTATTTTTGTAATTGAGTTTGGTTTTGTTGTGCCAATAAAAATATTTAAATTACCATACATACAAATTAATGCAAACCACATCTAAATATCCTAATAAAAAATTTACGGCAAATAAAAGAAATTATGAAATTTGGTTTTTTCTTTATTTTAATCAAGTTGGCCATGACAAGTAAAACTTGACAATGTATTCTCAATGAGCTCTTGAACCCGTACATTTTTACTAATTTAACCATCTCTCTATCTGTTAGCGATTGTAGCGGGTGTGATTGAAAGCCCAGTTAAGTAGAGAACATAACTTTTAATGTGAGCTAAATTTTAGGTACATGTAATGACAAACTTTTATACATTAGTTACATATAAACAACAGCCAACTCTAACTTATCAGCTCAAGTGAGTATATTATATTTATTTCTTCAACACTCCCCCTAGAACTGAGCTGTCTTTTTCAAACACGATTTTTAATATCCAGTGTATTCAAACATTTCCAATGTCTTGATTTCGGTAAACCTTTGGTCAATACATCTGCGGGCATATCTTCCGTTGACAAATGTTTTATCTCAATTTCTCCAGCCTCGAGCGCCTCACGCACAAAGTGATGTCTTATATGTATATGTTTCGTGCGAGCATGAAATATGGGGTTGCCTGCAAGCCTCTGAGCACCGATATTGTCATTATATAATTCCACTGTCTTTGGAATATCTGCGTCCAGTTCTGCAAGAAGTTTCCTCAAGTAAATAGCTTCTTTTGAGGCCTCGCTCAGCGCCATGTACTCAGCTTCTGTCGAAGAAAGAGCTACTGTTCTCTGTTTCTTCGATTCCCATGAGATTACTCCACCATTCATCGTGAACGCATATCCAGTAAAGGATCTCCTATCATCTGGACATGCACCCCAATTTGCATCCACGAATCCCTGCAGTCCGTCTCCGTCAACGTTGAAGGTGATACCTACATCAGCAGTGCCTTTTAAGTATCTTAGCACATGTTTCGCGGCTGCCCAGTGACTTTTTCCAAAATTATCATTGAATTGGCATAACAAACTAACCGCATGTGAAATATCTGGCCGAGTTGCGACTGATAAGTACATCAGAGCTCCAACCATTTCCCTATAAGGTGGTTTTGGCCCGTCCTTTTCTGACCAAACGTCCAACTTTGATAATTTCGAACCGGCATCAATTGGTGTAGATAATGGATTGCAGGTCGACATTCCAAAGCGTTCTAGGATGTCCTTGACATATATTTCTTGGCTCATTCTAATTTCATATTTGCTTCAGGAAAAACTAATACCTAGGCAGTAATTTACTTCACCTAAATCATGAATATCGAATACTTTCTTCATCAATAAATCCGTTGAGGTACGCTGTTGTTACATCAAATTGTCTCACGTACATATTTTTACAAGCGGCGAGTGCCATTGCCAGTCTGATTGAACTAAGCCGTGCCACGGGGGCAAACGTTTCATGAAAATCCAATCCTGGATTTCTTCTGGAAATATTTCCATCAGCACCGTACTTGTTTCTAAGTACAATTCTACTACCAATAGTAGCCCTATCCTTCGGTCCCACGTTTCATTTTTAAGAATGGACTCATATTCGCTTGCCATAGCGTTCATCCACTCTTGTGACTCAGAACCATTCATCGCCTGCTTGATAGGTATTTCGGCCAGGAAGGCAAGCTCGACTAGTTCGTCATTAGCAGCCAGTGGTTCAGTTTCATTTTCTATCATACGGTATTCCTTGCGGGGTCTACCAGGTCGCCCTGTCCTTGACTTCCGCGGTCTCCCTCGTCCACGTTTTAAATTTACGTTTTCTCTAATTGGTTCTTCGAAGTTGTCTTCAATGTCGGTAATAACATCTTCACGAGAAGATCTATTAGGCATCATTTCAATTTCCACTTCGCGATGTGACTCTGGTTGTCCATCTTCGGAGGACGATGCTGAATCTGAATAAAAATGTTCAAAAGGATAATCTTCGTTACTGCATGTCTTCTCAAGAAATTTTACATCTCGAGTAATTTCCACTTTGCGATTTTCTGGAATCCATATCCTGAATGCCTTTGATTCTTCAGCATAACCAAGGAAAATTCCTTTCTTCGAACGAGCATCAAATTTGCTGCGTCCTGATGAACGATTCAGGCAGTATACCTCTCGACCAAATTCTCTGAAATAACTAACATTCGGAGAGCGGCCAATCCATGCCTCGTAAGAAGTTCTGCCTCCAAGTTTACTGGTAGGACAACGATTTCTTATGTAATTCGCTGTCGAGACTGCTTCTGCCCAGAAAGATGGGGGAAGATTCGACTGGAGAAGAAGACTTCTTGCCGTTTCAACGAGAGTTCGATTTCTTCGCTCGGCAACTCCGTTCTGTTCCGGATTACCCGGTGCTGTCAATCGCCTCTGCATGCCTTGTCGCTTCAAAAATGCGTCAAATTCAGAATTTACGTCTTCAGTTCCATTATCTGATTGTAAAATTCTGACCTTTTTCCCATGCTGAGTTTCTACATTCTTCTTGTAATTTTCAAATTCTCGAAACACTTCGTTCTTGTGACGAATAAATCGGACTTCACACCAACCAGTAGCATCTTCGATAAAAGTCACGAAATAGCGTGCCCCTCCATTTGATAAAATTTTCATCGGACCGCATACGTCAGAATGAACGATTTCACCAAGTTCTGTCACCCTTCCTGATTTCTTTGGAAATGACGGGCGTGACATTTTTCCCTGCAAGCAAATATCGCATTCGATTTTAGATCCAGGGTCAGTGATATCCAATCCAAGTATAGTTTTATTCTTGAATGCCTCATGTAAATCTTTCGCGTTGAGATGACCAAGTTTCTTGTGCCACTCCATCAGTGTGCCTTTTCGCCTTTTGATTGGTCCTTCACCGTTGAGACCACCGTTTTTTCTTATTACATCTCTACGCCGATTAACATCGATTACTTCGTCCGAACGTCTTTCATTGTTAATTGACTTTTTCTCGTCTTCACCAAATTGAACCACAGTTTCGTGTCTGTTGTTGCTTGAATCTTGGACGTAGAATAGACCGTTGATTCGTTTCGCAATTATCTTCACGTTTCCGTCGACGTCAATGATTTTCGCAACTTCCTTTTCGAATAATACTTTATATCCTTTATCGACTATCTTTCCAACGGACAATAAATTTGCCCTCAAGTCGGGTACACAAAGAGTGTCTTTTAAACTGAATGTCTGTTTGCGTCCTTTAACGCTGGTAGTCATTTCAACTGTACCTTTTGCGTTGACTGCCGTTGTCGAGCTATTAGCTAACTTCAGTTTTCCTTGATCGCCTCTGTAAATCTCTACGAAGCGGTCTGCATCTTTGCACAAATGTGATGTGCATCCACTATCGAGGCACCACTTTTGGTCACGATTTAAATTTTCTCGACAAGAATTTGCTTCCGGTGTCGCGTACAACGTCTCTTTATCGATTTTATTCGCATTCTGTCTGCATTGTGAGGCTTTGTGTCCGAATTTGTGACATCGAAAACACTTCACTTTAGTCAATTTGACACTTTCAGATTCACGTTTCTCCGGTTTCCGAAAAAATTTCTTATTATGTCTTTCTGCGGCCATCGCATTTGGCACCGAATCTTGACGACTGTCATTATTTCTTGCTTCGTATTCCTCAACGATCTTCACACGTAGCACCTCTGGTCGTGGCAGATCATCGCGCGACTCAATCGCGCATCTGAAGTTTTCAAAACTTGCCGGAAGGCTATAGAGAAGCATAATCGATAGGAGTTCATGATTTATTTCCACTCCCATCTCCTCGAGCTTGTCGACGGCATCGAAGAATTTACGCAAATGTATTTGCACATCTTCGCCATCCCTCATTTTTTGAAGTGTAAGTTGCTTTAGCAACGTAGCCTTTCGCGCTGGCCCTTTAGATTGAAAAATTGTCTCCAACCTTAGCCAAACATCACGCGACGTGGAGCATCCCTTAATTTGTTTTAGTTCAGACGGGTGAATTGATAATATTATATCTGACTTTGCTTTATCGTCTCCCTCAATCCATACCGCCTCGGCTGCAATTGTTTCCGCGTTGCCATCCATAACTTCTGGCTTGACCTTCATCCCGTTAACGAATGCCCAGGCATCATTCTTCACTAACAGTGCCTGCATCTGGATCTTCCAGGTGTCGTAATTGTGTTTCGTTAATGCTTCGATTCTAATTGTACCTGCCATTATAATGTCTATGTCGCTCACTTTTACTCCATCGCACTTAATACGAAAAATCACTTCCAATCACTTCTTGAACGTTATCTGGGTCCATAACCTGTTAGCGATTGCAGCGGGTGTGATTGAAAGCCCAGTTAAGTAGAGAACATAACTTTTAATGTGAGCAAAATTTTGGGTACATGTAATGACAAACTTTTATACATTAGTTACATATAAACAACAGCCAACTCTAACTTATCAGCTCAAGTGAGTATATTATATTTATTTTTTCAACACTATCTCTTCGAATAAAAAAGTTACCCATGTTATCCCTACGAAATCCGGGCACCCTGTATATGGCTTTTGCAGGCCTCTTGGGCCTATAACCGTGTTTTTGCCTTACATCTCTGTCCGTCCTTCGTTGCTTCTCTCCGGTTGTCGATCTCTTGTTCTCTGACGTCTTCCATCACAACAAAATTTTTTAGAAGTGCCAAACTAGTTCTTTTATAATCATATATTTATTTAGCAGCCAATTCAGCTCCTAATGTGTTCAGATTTATGTGTTTAAAGTTAAGTTCACATGCATTGCGGATACGCAAAATTATTATTGCGGATTGTTTCTAATTGGTTCATTTTGAATTTTGAACCAATTAGAAACGATCCGCAATAAAAATTTTGCGTATCCGCAATGCATGTAAACTTAGTTTAATACACCAATAGCGCAGATACGAAACTGTTTGTCGGCACCTTTGATGTTGTGAGTCGAAGTTTTTTGACCTTCAGCCATTTTGAAAAGGGTGTGCTACCTTTTGATTGAAAATATTTTGCATAAGCTCATATAGTAATGTTTGCCGATGACTTATTTTCAGTAAATCTGTTTTGGGAATGCGTATTAAGTTAAGTTCACATGCCTTGCGGATACGCAAAATTTTTATTGCGGATCGTTTCTAATTGGTTCATTTTGAATTTTGAACCAATTAGAAACGATCCGCAATAAAAATTTTGCGTATCCGCAATGCATGTTAACTTAGCTTTCGCCACTTTCCCATTACCCACTTTGCACAAGCAAATGAGCACAAAAGCGCAAAAATTGCTAAAATAGGACTATTGCCTTTTAGAAAACTGATAACGAAGTGGTTTCTTCTTTTCAACTTATCCCATCGTTTATTACTGCATAACATGTAAAAAATATCACATTAAAAGTTAATGTCAAACTGGCACACCTTCCTACAAAGGTGACTTGTTAAAAATAATCAAATCAACAAGTTCCGTATCTGCTATAATCACAGCATATTATAATCAGCATGGAAACTGTTTGTCGGCACCTTTGATCTGGCAGGGCAAGATTTTTTGACCTTGACGCCATTTTGAGAATGTATAATACCAGAGCCGCAATTAAAATATTTTTGCAGGGCACACTTGTCCCACTGCATTATTTACTGATTGACATCGATTTTTTTAATTCTACATTAATAAATATTATTTGAAAAAAATAAAGTGAAACGTAAATAGATTAATTATATTAAAATACACGGAGAAAGAGAACTGCATTGAATTTACCATTTTCACGGTTATATATGACCAACGATTTTATTTATTTGAATGAACAAAATATATTTTTGATTCAACAAATACTTATTTAACTCAAAAAGAGACTTGTTTAACTTGAATAAGTCTATTTTGAATTCAATTAAGTAAATTCGTAGGACTAACCCTGAAATATCACACTGGGGTCTGACATACTCCATGCAAATTGCCATTATAATGCACGTGCGTAGTTTTCACCTGTAAAATTTACTTTTCGAGTAAGTATATATTATCTATTGATGGGGTCTCGCAGACCCCAGTGTGGAGTCTACGTAGCATTTTTGTTTTTAGTTGACTTCGATTTTGTGTTTATTATGGAATTAGAAGAATGAGAGAGAAGGAGACCTTGAACAGAAGCAGAGATATTGAAAGAAGTAGAAAATTTATGGAAAAATGATGAGAATATACCTAGTACCTACTTCAACAAAGAAAACGACAGTACCCCAAAAAAAGTTCGATGTGTTTTTTGTGACCGCAAAAAAGGTAGAAAAACCAATTTTCTATGTGTGTCATGTCATAAACCATATTGCTTAGAACATAGAGCTAAATTATGTAGACTGTGAAAATCATTTTTAGATATTTGGGATTAATGGTGGGCCTATCGAAACAGTTTACTATCGATAGTCCTGACTACCAATAGTACTATCGATAGCCAGGACTATCGACAGCACTATCAATAGCAAACTCTATCGATAGGCGTACCAGCTACCACTATTAGGGGTAGCGTAGATGAAATGTTTCTTCAGTTTCTTGATTTTCTGAAATTGGCTTGTATTTAATGTTTTGATGAATTTTATATTACTTTTAGTTTATAAGTGAACATTTTTCTAATATAAATGTTGTTTAGTATACTCTACAGAAAAATGTTGAAAAGCAATACGTTTTTTAAATTATGTTTTAGTAGATTAATTATCGAAAATTGTATGGGGTCTACAAGACATCAATGTGGAAGTCACGTCACAAAAAATAAGTATGGTATTCCAGGGTTAACCAGACTTTCTCTACTTTGTAGGAGTAGGTACGTAATAATAAACGTGACTTCATTCCAAATACAAACATTCGAGTGTATTACGTATATCAGTGATTAATAAACACTGAATTATGCGCATGTGTTGTCGCTTTTAACCACTTTTTAAACATTTTGCTATTCCACAAGCGCAAATTACATTGAAAAGAAGGATATGCAATTATGTTCGGTGATTATATTACAAATGAAAGTTAACTAATGTATAAAATCGTAAAATAACCACTGTGTGTTTATGAAATATGTCTTCAATCAGTGATTTAAAAACGGTGGTTAAAAAGTTATTATTAAGCACAGTGTTAATAAAGTGACAAATAACCACTGCATTATGGAATACACCTGATTGACTGTTTACATTGTTTATTGTGGAAAATTCTTACAAAATAAATACAGTTAATCTTTTGTGTGTGGCCATAAGGATTTACATGCTAAAAATTTTACTATTGATGTTAATTTATCTTGTGGAACAAATTTTAAATAAGTTTTTGTATTTAGTTATAAATTAAACTATTTGACACAAGATGAACTTTGCTAGAATTATCCTTAATTATTTTACTGTGAAAAGTTGAAGAAAATATACACAAATTATTGAACTACATTCGTTCAATCATATAGGCTGACGTTAATAATTTGTTTGTGATATAACTTAAGATATAATTTTTAGCATGTAAATCTCTATGGCCTCGCTTAATGTAACATATAAAACATCGATATTTGTTTGTCTTCCATATTGAATGGAAATTAAAGTTAGGGACATATCTACAGTAGATCTGTACGGTATATATTGAAATCGTAAACTTTATTTGTATAAAACTGACTAACTACTAATTAATAGCTTAAGCTTAGTGTTACATTACATCAGTTAAATTAAAATATGTCTAATAAAGATTATAAGCCAGGAAATTACAATTTTAACCTAATACATAATTTATTTAAACAAACTTTATTTAATGTATTATTATTACTGTAGTGTTTTTAATACGTATCAAAATACACAATTATCAAAAACAAATTTGTTTGATTCAAAATTATAAATAAAATGTATTATAAGATTAATTCAATATACATATATTAGGTTTGTTCCAGCAACACTTCGTAACTAGTTCAAGAGCATGCAGTCATCAAAATTGTACATATTTTGACGGTGCCTTTAAAATCGATCATTACTTCGGTGGGCAACAGTTTTTAACGGTTCCGAACTAGTCAGAAAATGCTGCTGGAGCAAACCTATTAACCTATTAATTATTAAATACAATTTTCTTGTAAATATAATTATATTCATAAATATAATTATAATAAATAATAATTATAATAATTATTACCTACCAAGAGTGAAGATTAGATATTAAGGTACATAAGTTAACTTTAACATTAAAATACTAATTTGAGTTAGGAAAAGTGGAATATTTCCTAACAAGTGCGGAAATAATATATTGTATTGTTTCTATATAGTAACAAAAGCAGAGCAATCTTGCCTCCACGTTTCAATTTAGAAATGATTATAAATTATTAAAATTATCCAAATTTAATTTCTTTTCCAAACTCTAGTAGAAAAAATCATGGTGTGTGACACATAGAAAATCTATTTTTTTCCGTACATGGCATGTACGTGGTATGTACATCCCATGCCTAGTACGGAAAAAAATTACATTTCCTAACTTATTGCACAAATAGCTATTTCAATACCTAAATCTGGAGTAACAATTCTATACACATCACTTGTAAGAAGAAGACCGAAAAATGAGCATAATAATCAACTTCTTAATCTTCTGATAAAATAGAAGTTAAATATTTCACAAACATCTCTCTGCCAAATAATTAAAAGATTGACATTACAAATTGCTGCAGTGAGTCGAAGGGAAATGATAATCAGATTGTGCACACATGTTCGAAATTTTATAAATAGCAAATTTTCCTCGTTTTGTGGGTTATCACAGTCCATGCTTCGGTCTCTTTTTAACAATCCGTACCAGACTTTTCATTTTTAATAACATTCTACTTTCTGTATCAAATCAGAAAAAAGAAATTAGGAAGGTAATTCAAGGGATCGGGCAAGACACCAGTGTTGTAGACTTAACCAATTAATTGTTATAACTTAAAGCATACGGTGAGTAGAAGGGAAATGATAATCAGTTTAGTGGGTTATCTCAGTCCATGCTTCGGTCTCTTTTTAACAATCCGTACCAGACTTTTCATTTTCAATAACATTCTTCTTTCTGTATCAAATCAGAAAAAAGAAATTAGGAAGGTAATTCAAGGGATCGGGCAAGACCCCAGTGTTGTAGACTTAGGGGGTCATTCTAATCGAATTTGCAACCTAATAACGGTGGTACCTCCTTAGTAACTGCTAAGAAGTTACAATCTCGGCAATGTTCGGTGCTAACAGGATACAACGTTGTGCAGTCTCGATAATGCTTGGAAGCAGGATCATACCAAGTTGTAAAGGCCGATTTATAACTCGATTTTAATCGCAATCGTAATTTTAGCCGTAATCGCAACAAAGTTGAAAGATACGGTTTTCTGTGTTTAATTTATAACCCAATCGCAACCGCAATCGGAATCGTAAGGATCGTACGAAGTTCGTCAATTTTCATCTCTTACAATCCGATCCTTACGATCGACCAATGGAAATGCATCGATAATCGAATGAATCCGATTGCTTCCCATGAAATAGTAATTTAGGCGGGCAATCTGGCCGGGATCACAGCTGGTCATATTTTAGTGTGGTATACGTGTAATAAATTAATAATATCTCCTAAATTCAGAACACCAATGTCATATTACACTGTCAGATATCAAAACTAATTTCTTAACAGCCAGATGACAGCAGTTTTACGACGCCACTTGCGATCAGTTGTAAAATAGCCCAAACAAAATCTTTACGATTCTTACGGTTACGATTACGACTAAAATTGCGATTGCGATTAAAATCGAGTTATAAATCGGCCTTAACTTGCAACCCCAATTAGAATGATCCCCTTAACCAATTAATTGTTATACCTTAAAGCATGCGGTGAGTCGAAGGGAAATGATAATCAGATTGTGCACACATGTTCGAAATTTTATAAATAGCAAATTTTCCTCGTGTTGTAGGTTATCTCAGTCCATGCTTCGGTCTCTTTTTAACAATCCGTACCAGACTTTTCATTTTCGATAACATTCTTCTTTCTGTATCAAATCAGAAAAAAGAAATTAGGAAGGTAGTTCAAGCATCGGGCAAGACACCAATATTGTAGACTTAACCAATTAATTGTTATACCTTAAAGCATACGAATGCTTATGAGATTATAAATTAGAGAGGAGTACTTACTCTTCAATTCAGTGTTATTAATGCAATGTCGCATTTTTGATTTGTGAAACGACGTCTGATTTAGCATTTCATTTACATAACTGAAACCCTTTATAAATCGTATCGTATCATTTAACAATTTAGAGTTCTTTATGAGTATTCATATGCAATTTAAGGACACATTCGACATCATTCTCGTTGCACGCAATGAGCAGAAGTGTGAGAGAGAGCGACTGCGCTTCAGTGCATGTAAGAGTGAGAAAAAGAAACACTCCGTGCGTCCAGTCGAATGTGCTCTAACAGGTGACGTGACAGATTCTCCATCCGGAACATGGCGGCTCAGTGTGCGCGGGAAATTTTCCCGCCAAAGAGAGTGAACCTGCTGTATGTATTTATGCCGTGCTATAATATTAATCTGTGCCAATAGTATTATCGACGGGCATATACAACAGTTATACCAACCGCAAGCCTATGATATGCTCATTCGATGCCAAGGACGTTTAAGCGCCTGATACACGTACGAGTAAAACCGCGGTTTTAGTCAGCGAGCCAAGCTCGTCGTTATTATTGTGTGTTGATCAGCTCAAAACCGCGGTTTTAAAAATCGATGAGCCTGGCTCGTGACATCAGTCAGTTTGGTTTGACATTTTACACATCGAGCCATAACACTGCTAGTGGAGCACCACCGCAAACGCGAGCTAGCAGTTCTTTATTAAAATTGGAAATCAAGATTAGCTAATTATAAAAATAGACGAGCAAAGCTAGCAGCTTATGAAGCGTTATTGGAAATACTTAAGCAAACCGATCTAGACGCTAAAATCGAAGATGTGAAAAGAAAATTGCAGTCGTTGCGCGCGTCCTACAGAAAGGAAAAAAGAAAGTCAATGAAAGTACAAAATCTGGAGCAGTGTCTTGTTTTGTGATGCAAGGCGATACTAAATTCAATAATTCCACATAATTTTCCACATATATTCGCAAATAATTACGGTATTCATTTGGTTCTCCTGTTAATTCCTGGATTAAATTGATATGCGATAGTAACTTTCTTTTTTTAAACCGGCCCTTCATCCACACTTTCCAATGTTTTATTTTTTTCGAAATTTGGGAAACTATTAATTAATACTCCCAGTCCCAACATACATAAATCTTCCGTATCGAAACACGATATTTCTATCAAGCGCAAAATTTGACTTAAGGCTCGCCAGTTTTGTTCGCTGGTCGATTAGCAACCGGTCCGGCGAGTAAATACGCCCATTTTAAAGCCGCGGTTTTACTCATCGGTTTTACTCATCAGTTTTACTCGCTCGTGCATCAGGCGGTTAACATTATTTGTAAAGGATGGCTCGATGTGGCTCGATCCCTATGCTGCAATGTGGGACCAGTCTCCCCCACTCTGTGACGTCATCTACGGATCTCGATGCGAATATTCATATAAATTACATGTTAGTTAAATACATGAAAAATATTTAATTTTAATATCAGAATTGTGAATTTTATGTGCAATCTAATGTATTATAATACTTAGGACGTTAAGTAGTGTAAATGTCAAGTCAAGGGTGTGCATTTCTTTAATAAAATTTCAACAAAGGCAAAAGGAGAAAACATTATACATTACTACGAAAATAGTTTCAAAATACGTGTTAAACTTACCTGGAAATTTTTAGATGTTATTTCGCACATATTTAAAACAATATGTATGAGAGATGCGCGACTTCGACTAAATAGTCGATAATAGTCGACTTATACTTTTAGTCGAGTTAATCGACTTACACTTTGCCGTCGTCGATTAATCGTTATTTTTATATGCGCAGTAAAGTAGTAATGTTTACGTTATCCTGATCTCATCGTGGAAAGGGTAGTTGTCCAACGCCCAGAGACTTGTTTCTGTTAATCTCGTTCATTAATTATGTACTTAGGTATCTATGGAGTATTGTTATTAAACAATACAGATTTTTGACTAAACAATCTTTTATTATGCATCTATTATGATAGTATAGAATCACAATAATTTCATTTTATTTTAAATTTTTGATTGCGTAATTCATTTTAACCAAAAACTGATTTAAATGGGTTAAAAATTTTATATCGACTAGACTAAATAGTCGACTAATTAGTCGACTTTCACTGTTGATTTATTAATCGTAGTTAATCGACTTTGCATTGATAGACTCGACTTGCATAAAATCGTTTAGTCGCCAATCTCTAAAGCCGCGTAAAGACTTGAATGCATGTGGTGAGTCGAGACGAATGCACATGCATATGCGTGTTGACTCGAGTTGTACACCCGATTGGCGTGCGTTGAAAACTTTTCATATAAATGTATGCATGTTGTCTCAGTGTGCTCAGTGTCTTAACTTATTGAAAAGCTGTTACAGATTTATGTAGTATACCTACTTACCTTTTCCAGTTCCAATCGTCTTCCTGCCTTTGCTTTTTTGGGCACGAAAAGATCCCAGCAAACTTGTAATTTTTTGCTTAACGCCATTTACATCTCTATTAATTTTTTCTACTATCTCGTTCCAAGCGTCTGTTTTTCTTTGTTTTGTTTTAATGGAAAGGATGCTTGGCCTCCCACAAAACTGGATATTGTTCATAATAATCAATTAATTGAAGGCAGTCGTCATTTGATCATTCCATCGTAGCAACAATAAACCTTTATTAACAAATAAACAACCGGCAGGTCCTAAAACTCTATTCAGACTGCAGAACATGCAGTCATATCATGACATACATGGATTGTGCGTGTTCAAACACGTCCAAACTGAGCGTGCATGCACAATATATTTCCTTTGAGCGGTGCCAGAAGACCGACACGCTCTGGCTCGCATCATGTGCGTTCGCAGGGTCTCGCAAGACGCTAAGCATGTGTTGAGTCGTTGCGAATATACAGTCCACACCGACGCATGCATGCGTATGCGTCTCGGCTCAACGCATGCACATTCAAGTCCGTACGCGGCTTTATATGTATGTCAATTATATTATTTTAACTGTCAAAAATTAAATTTACTATTATGCGAATTCGTAAATAAAAAATTTAAATTCGACATCAAATGCGTAGTATGTATTAAATAAATGCGATTTCAAAAGTCATAATCAAACGCAAAAAATCTTTTGAAATACTTAATTACTTAATTAGATTATACAGTGACCGCCAAAAAGTCGTCATCAAAGGAAAAAAAATTTATTTTTGATTTTTCAAAAAAACTTTTTATGGTAATTTGTGCTTGTCTGAAAACCTGTTTAGCCCCTGTCCGAGTGATTTTTATCTGTTTAGAAAATAGCGTTTTTCGAAATAGCCAAAATACTAAAATTGCTAGTTTTCGGAAATTAATCAAGATTTCAACGAGATTTTTTTTTATCGTATGTTAGTTTCATTTTACTGAACAATCTCTGGGACAGAAAATAAGGTTTTCTTCTTTAATTTTTGAGATTTTTTAAAAACTTCACATACCAAAACTTAATTTCAAAATTTAAAATTTTTTGGGCGAAAACTTCAAAGATTTATAATTGAAAAAGGTAATAGAAAAGATTAATTATTTCTTCAGAAATTTCATTATTTACCAAAAAGTAATATTTTTGCATAATTTTTACGTTTTTGATGCAAGGTGCGTTTCAGGAAAGAAATGCTTAATTTAGGAGATTACACTTACAAAACTAAATGTGACCAGTTATCATCTTCCATCCTGGGTTCAACAGTTACCGTACGGTGATCTTATAAAGCCAACAAATTTTTGGATTTGCAAAATTAACAGATATTTTGAAAATTTTCATGGCAATGACTTTCGCAACGGTCCCAATATAGTCAATCAGCAAGGGTGCATTAGGGGTGCAATAAGGTGCACCAAAAAAATTTTTACTGAGGGGGCTAGCTGACTTTCTATTTAATTTTTTTTCTCAGCTATTTGAGCGGTGCAGAAGTTAAAAAAAAGGTGGTGCATAAGGGGTGCAACAAGGTGCACTAAAAAAACTTTGAAAATTTTCACGGGGCGGGGCTATGGTTAACTTGGCCCCTCCCAGTGAAATTTGCCTGCAGTTTCTCTCCTGAAAGGGTGCAAAAATTTATTTTGGTGGTGCTTAAGGGTGCAATCATTCGGTGTAAGAAAGCTTTGAAAAACGTTACGGGGGGGGGCAAGTTAACTGACTCCAAAAAATACCTATTGCTATTTGAAAAACAAAAATTAAATGCATTTCCGTGTAAACTGGAAGAGAAAAAAAATAATTGAAAGTGCTATCAAATTACAAACATAGTCTCGAATAAAAAACCATTAAACTATTTTCTTGTAAATAGTAACATAAAAGATTTATTAAGTGTTTTCACTTTCGTTGAAGGTACTGTATTTAAACATCCGCTCGTAATCAGCTAGAATGTGCATTTGTCACCGTGCAAATACATATTTTGTTTAACGGAGACAACAAACAAACAAATTAATAATTTAGTTGGAATTTAAAGTTCATTAATTATTCTCCCAGAATTATTTCCAAAATGTTTCTTGTTCCGTGTAAAGTAATTTACCATGTGTGAAACAAAATATTCGTAATTTTATACCTTTAAATATAATAATGGATGTCTAATTTATCAATTAAGTAACGCAATATTAACATTCAGCATTTTAAGTTGGGTAAAATAATTATTTTCGTGAAATAATTCGTGCAGTCCATTACGTTACGATGAGCGAGGTCCGTGAATGGCGTCACAGGGTCGCGTGTCGCAACATCAACAGATCTTGCGGTGGGAAGGAAAGCTGTTTACTCGTCCCTAATGCGCATAGGCGGCGTTTATTAAATGGAGGTAAAAATCGAAAATTACAAAAAATATACCTACTTGTTAATTGAAATAATAATAGATTATTCATTACGAAATAGAATTATTAATTTAATTAAGTAGTCTAATATGTGTAACTTTGTGTGAATTTTTGTACGATTAAATAGCATTTTTTTTTCTCGTTTCAACCGTGTATAACAACCCATATCTAAATAAAAAATTATTTAAAAAATTTAATATTTTTTTTTAATCAAGTAAGCGGGTTGCCTTTACTTATTACTAATCAAGTAAAGGCAACCCGCTTACTTGATTAGTAATAAGTAAAGGCAACCCGCTTACTTGATTTTAAAAAAATATATTAAATTTTTAAAATAATTTTTATTTAGATATGGGTTGTGATACACGGTTGAAACGAGAAAAAAAATGCTATTTAATCGTACAAAAATTTAATATGGCGTCCATTTAAAATAAGAAAGTTGCTATCAATATCTTGACAGCCGCCATCTTGAATTTTATTTTGACTGTATTTTATCAAACATAGTAACTTTTATATGAAACATTTTTTCATATTTTTATAATTGCGAAGTTATTGGACATTTTGTTATTGGATTTTCAGTTTTTCTGCGATAATATCTGAACTATTCGGAATTTTCAAATTTTCTCAACGGAATCTGAATCAGCACATAAAACTGCAAAATATTGCCCATTTAACCAAATCTCTATCTTCACTAATAAGAAAGTTACCCATGGTAGCCTACTCAATCTGGGACACACTGTATAAATGGAAGCTCAACTTAGAAGCTTGAAACGTAGACAGAGATATATAAAAGAATTTCAAAGAGATATAAACAATAAAACCAGAACTCAATTACATGAGTTTATAAAAAAATTTAAAGTAAAAGGATATTCAAGAGCATCTAAACAAGAACTGATTGATTTTATAAACGGTCAACTCCCTAAAGGTAGAACATTTAAAAAAAAATAAAATTACAAATCTTAAACTATTACAACAATTACAAGTAGATGATGATTTAATAATTCCACCAAGAGAAAGGAGAGAGGTAATTGAAAATAAATCAAAATATTTAAAAGAATTACCTCAATACGATGACGAAGATGAAGAAGAAGTTAAAGTAGTTCGTGTTAAAGGAGCTTGGAATGATATGCTTGTTGACTATAGATTTTATTCAGATATAAATCAACATGATTTATCAATCTATCTAGATCGAATTCAACCATATGTAAAAGATAAAATTGAAAAAGGATTTATGAAACATAAAGCAGTAACAATAAAACTACTTGCTATGGTCCTATACGATGAACTTGATACATCTGGAAATGTGGTTGGATTACGAAAACAATTTTTTCCTAGGCTGGGTTTCTCAGTCCTAGTTTAACTTTAAACTCCTGTTTATTTCCATAGGAACAATTGTTTTTATAATTGCTACCATGGGAATAAACAGGAGTTTAAAGTTAAACTAGGACTGAGAAACCCAGCCCTAGTAGATTAGAAACGATTTCATCAATTGATACAATAAACAGTAGAGTAGGATATATGAATAGTGATATCGTATATAGGTTTGCTAATTTAAAAAATACAAAATATAGATTTAATCGAGTATTATATGCTGATTTACAATCAAGTAGGCATACTCATCTTAGAGGAGGAACCTTCATTGAATTACCAAAATATTATAAAAATAAAAAATGTTGCATCAATGTAAATAATAATAATAATAATAATAATAATAATAATATTTCTTTAAGCCTTGAACATACACACTTGTATGTCATATCACTATATGGCCGTGTCAATTGACTTACATAAATACAGTTAAGTACATATCATTCATAGCGTGATTCCGTCTATCCCGGCCGAGTTCTTATTGCATATTTTGGAGATGGTGAGCTCAACTTCTTGGCGATCAGTGGGACTTAAGAACATCGATTTGGTTACATTTTGACCGGTGGCTACAGTTGCTGATGGAGTTGTGGATGTATTACATAAATTAATGAAGTAGTCGTTAAATCTATCACAAACCTCGTTGGTATTGCTAATCATATTTCCGTGACAATCGAGAATTTCAGGAATTCGTTTTGTGGATTTTGTTGATCTGCATTCATTTATTATATTCCAACACTCCTTGTTGATATTGCCGGAATTGATTAAACGCTTATTATTGTAGTTCTTTTTTGCGTCTGTTACTACTATTTTGTAGAGCGATTTGAGTTCCATGAAACGGGACTTATAGTATTCACTATTTATCCTTTTGTTAACACTATGCATTTCTTTTAATAATTTAGAAAGGTTTTTTATATCGTTGGATAACCATCTGGGTTGTTGAATTTTTTTCGGAGTGTATTGTTTTAACGCAAAATTATTTTCGAATATGTCAATTAATTTTGAATGAAATTCGTTGAACATATCATTGCAATTTTGTTTTCCAGATAAAAGTTCGTCCCAGTTGACCCTTTTTAAGTCTTGTTTGAAAGAATCCATATTTTTGACATTATAAATTCTCCTAAGTTTAGAGGGTGAGTTCTTAGCACTGGTATACTCGATTTCTGCAATTTGGTAAGTGTGATCGGATAAATAGCTATCTTCCACAAGCGTTGATGTATGTATTGTATGTTGTTGATGCAAGTGCCGTTTTCCCCAATTAGCCTTGTCGGTTCGAAAATAGAAGGTTTTATATTATATTCGAGTAGCAGGTTAGTTAGCGTTACGCTATTAGCACTGTTTATTAAAAGGTTAGTGTTAAAGTCGCCACATAGTACATGTATAGATATATGGATGTATAGATTATATTATATATAATAGATATAATAGATTATATTATATATTATATGTATAGATGTATGGATTATAGATATTATCAAGAGCAGAGTTTAATTTGTTTATGAAAACCTCGAAGTCAGCACTTGGGCTTCTGTACACTGAGCATATTATTAGTGATGTTTTTGCACTTAATTCGCATTTAATCGCACAGAATTCAAACGTTTTATCTTCGCAAATGTCACATGGTAACGATTCGAATTTTAAGTCTTTTTTAGCAATTATGCACACGCCTCCGCCTCTGTCATGTTTTCGACTGTACGCGTTACAAACGTGAAAATTATCGAAATTTAACGATATTATATTATCGTCTTGGAAATGCTCAGTTAAGCAAACCGCGTCAATGTTCTCTTCGTTTAAGATTACACTCAGTCTATCGATTTTATTAGTTAAACTGCGTATATTATAATTCATTATTCTGATGCAGGCGTTGTCACTTTTACTTTGGGCTTCGGAGATCGACCCTGATGAAAAAATTTACGCACACGTACGCCTGATGGCCATATATTTGGATCCATTGCTTGGATATAATTGGACTCGTGCACTGTTATTTTAAAAGACGAGTAAAATTTGGGATGTTTGGAGTTTAATTTGTTACATTGTATTTCGGGAAAAAACTGTTTGAGATACTGTTGCAGCGTTTCTTCCTTAGTATCCGGGTGGAAGTTATATGCATGTAAGAAAAAGGGTTTCGCAGCTCCTCGAATATTATCATTGTTAGACGTTTTGTTTCCGACCACGTGATTCCGTTTATGTTTATTCTTTTTGCTTTTGTCGACTGTAACCCATTCGTCCGATTCGTGAATTTGATCTGACGAGTTGATTTCATTTATAATTGTATGTTGATTCGCAATGGCTGTTGATAATTCCTTGCTATTTATTTTGCACAGCGGTTTTTTGTAAGAAATGTTTGTGATGCGCTTTTCCCCATTCATGATAATTTTTTCGAGAGTGTTTGTATTGTTTTTGTTGGAGTGTAAACTCGGCGTAGGTTCTGTTGACAAATACAAAAACAAATAAATTTAAATGCTTAAAACAAGAAAATCTCAGGTGTTTTGAATATACATTAGAAAGTATATTAAATCCAGCTGATAAAAATTCAGAGAGACCATCTAACTATAATATTGAAAAATATGAAAAATTAAATATAGAATACCCAGTAAATATAATAGAGGGAATATTCAAAAGTATGAAGAGTTTTTAAATATTGCCAAAAATGTTTATGAAATTGAAGAAAAGCAAGATGATACATATAGAATTGAATTTAAATATCCAAGTCAAAATTATAAAGATAGAAAATGTGTTAATCTATTACTTTATAAAAATCATGTTGTAGGAATTAAAAACATCAGTGGTCTATTGAAAGGTCAAATAACAAAAAGAAATAGAAAACGTTACTTGTGTCAAAAATGTCAAAGATCATTTGAAAAGGAAGAAAAATATAATCAACATGTTGAATCATGTATATATGAAAAAACAATTGTTGAATTACCAACAAAAGGAAAAAACACAAGACAGTATATATCAAATGGAGCAGAGCAATGGCATCCATATTCTGTTAGTTTAGATTTTGAATGTCTTTTAAAAAAAATTAAAAACACAAAAATAAAAAATACAATATATCTTAACAAACACATACCAAATAGCTTTTGCTTTGATACACCTAACAATTTATTTTTAATAAACAATGGAAGTTTGAAAAATTTAATGAATGAGTTTAATGAAATACTAGTTCAAATTGGAAAAAAAATCAATATAGAAAACTAAATATGCCAATGATCATGACCAATGAAGATGTAGAAAATTTTGAAAACACAAAAGTCTGCCATATATGTAATAGTGAACTTGAAAAAGATAATAAAGTTAGAGATCATGATCACTGTACAGGTCAATATCGAGGAGCTGCTTGTAATAAATGTAATTTAATAAATTAAAAATAAATTTAAATTTACCAAAGTTTGTTCCCATATGTATTCATAATCTAAAATACGATTCGAAATTATTTCTAAGATGAATTTTAAAATTGAGAAACATTTATGAAAGAAATAAAAAGAAGGATATAAATATAATTCCAAATACAAAAGAAAATTATATAACCTTCTCAGTCAAAGTAGTTGTTGATCAGTATAAACAAAGAAACAATTATTCAAAATGTATCAAATGTAAAATCGAATACAAAAATAAAATTGTAACAAAATGTGAAAAATGTAAATCAAAAATTAACATCAAACGAAAGGGTGACATGAATAACGAACTAATGGAATTGTGATTCATCGATACGTATAGGTTTATGGACTCAAGTTTGGGTACTCTGGTTAAAAATTTATTGGGAATCAAAAAAGAAATGTATTGTTCAAAATGTCAATCTAGAAAAGAAATTTCAAATCATCAACCTCTTCCTATAGATGAAAATGATAATATAAAATTGATTGCAAAATGTAAAAATTGTCATAATCAATTATCTGATTACGTAGACTATTCAAAATTTGAAACTACAAAAAAGATTTAATAAACAAGACTGGCATCTAGTTTTACAAAAAGGAGTATATCCATATGAATGGGTAGACAAAAAATTTTTTGCAAGTTACCAGATTTCAAATACTGGTATTCAAATTTAAATGGAAAGGGAATAAGCATATCTGAATATCTGTTTGCTAAAAAGGTATATAAACATTTTAAATTTGAAAAGTTTATTGATTATCATAATCTATATTTAAAACTAGATACAGTTCTCTTACAAGACGTGTGGGTCAACTTTAGAAGAATGTGTTTTAAAAATTATCGATTAGATCCAGTTTATTATATATCTGCTCCCCACTTGGCAGATTCGGCTTCTTTAAAAATTACTGGTCAAAAATTAGTATTAATAACAGAACAAAAATTATATGAAATATATGTATTTGGAATTCGAGGAGGACAATCGATGATTCCACATAGATATGCGTCAGCAAATAATTGTTACTTTTATGATGAAAAATTAGGTAAAACAGTTAAACTATCAAAAGAAGAAGCAGAACGTAAAGGAATATATAACAGTAAGAAACATTTGAGTTATATAATGTACCTGGACTGTAATTATTTGTATGGAAAGGCCTTAAGCGAATCACTTCCTATTGGTGGTTTTAAATATAAAAATGAAAATGATTTCAATATTGAAAAAATTTTAAAATTGAAATATGATGGTAAACATGGATATACATTTATAGTTGATTTAGAAATTCCAAAAGAATTGCATAAAAAATTTAAAGACTATCCCCTGTTACCTGAACACTATAAACCAAATCTAGAAGAGCTATCTTCTTATCAAAAAGAATTAATTTTAATGAAAATTGGAAAGAACCCAACAGATATTAAACTCATATCTACGTTGAAACCAAAAGAAAATTATATAATTGATTATAGGATGTTGCACGAATGTATCCAACTTTTGATGACTTTAGAACCCACACTTGCTTTCTTAACATTAGTGAAATCACTGAAGCCGACATTCTCAGTGCCTTGTCCAAAATAAAAAACTCTATGACTGCTGGACATGATCAAGTTCCTGGTTTTCTTTTAAAAGACTGTAGATATGCTTTTGTGAAACCATTATATATTATTTTTAATGCAGCTCTCAAGAGTGGTACTTTTCCTTCTCTCTGGAAACTTTCTAAAGTTACTCCTGTGTTTAAAAGTGGTGATGCTACAGACATATCAAATTACCGTCCTATTTCGCTGCTATGTAACTTCTCTAAAGTTTTTGAAATCGTACTATATTCTTATATTTATCCTCATTGTAAGCAATATTTATGTCCTGAGCAGCACGGCTTCATTGATAAACGCTCAACTGTGACTAACCTTGCGTGTTTCTCCCAATATCTGTGTGAATCCCTTGACAATGGCTTTCAAGTTGATGTCATCTATACGGATTTCGCCAAAGCTTTTGATCGTATTGATCACAAACTACTAACTTCAAAGTTAAATACTTATGGTCTCAGTAATTCATTAGTACTCCTACTGGAATCGTATCTTGCAAATAGGCGTCAACGGGTCTGTTATAATGGTTTCTCTTCTGACATCTATACTGCTTCTTCCGGTGTTCCACAAGGTTCCAATTTAGGACCACTTCTCTTTATACTATTCATAAACGACCTTCCTGTCTCTCTCACTAAACATAGCAAGATCTTATTGTATGCCGATGACGCAAAGCTATTTCGAGTCATAAGTGGCCTCGATGACGCTTCGCTTCTTCAAATGGACCTAAATTGTCTTTCTGACTGGTGCATCTCAAACGGACTTACTTTAAATATTGATAAATGCAAAGTTGTTTCATTCTCTCGTAAGAAATCCAAATTTTTGTTTCAGTACCAACTAGATGGTCATTATTTAGAATATTTTACGATGGTTAAAGATCTAGGTGTTATTTTTGATGATCGGTTGTTGTTTACTCACCATGTCAATGACATTGTTGCAAAGTCCATGTCACTATTAGGCTTTATTGTTCGAAATGCTCGTGACTTTACAGATTCCACTGTCTTAAATGCTCTTTTCAATTCTTTCATCCTGTCAGAACTTCAATATGCGTCATTAATATGGTACCCCATTTATAACTGCCACGTTGATGTCCTAGAACAAATACAACGCAGATTTCTTAAGTATAGATGGTTTAAGGAATATGGCGTTTATCCTCCTAGAGGTTTTCCTCATGTAGTCTTGCTGATGGAATTTGACGCTTTACCCCTTGTTCACAGGAGATGTGTCTCAAGCTTACTTTTCTTATATAAGTTGATTCATAACAAGGTTGATGCTGCAGATCTGTTGGTAAAAATTTACTTTCATATTCCACGTTTGACTGGCAGAAACTCCCTTTCACTATACTTGCCTGTCCCAAGAACCAACGCTTTAGCGCGTTCCCCAATACATATTATTTCCACACTCTATAACCAACTTTGTAGCAGTATAGACATCTTTCATTTAAACTATTCTAGTTTCAAAAAAATTGTAATGAACTTCTACACGTCCAGTCTTACTTAACTTTCTTCTAAAACTTCATTGCTGATTACACTTCCCGCTCTCACTGTGTTATCTTTCACTAAGTTATCTTTCACTGTTATCTTTCTTCAGTTTTCTTTTGTTTGCATTTCGATTTAGTTTTAGTTTTAGATTTAGTTTCTGATTTAGTTTTAGGTTTTGTTAAACTTAATTGTTCTCATATTTTTTCATATTTCCTGTTTGCTCTATTATTGGTTTTTGTAAACTGTTGGGCAAATAAACACATATTATTATTATTATTATTATTATTATAAAACAAGGAGTTATTTTGAAAAAAATTAAAAAAGTAATTTCATTTAAACAAAAAGCTTGGCTGAAACCGTATATTGATTTAAATACTAAATTGAGACAAGCAGCTACAAACGAATTTGAAAAAAACTTTTTCAAACTTATGAACAACTCTGTATATGGTAAACAAATGGAAAATGTAAGAAATAGATGTCAAGTATCATTATTTAATAAATATGAACAATTTGAAAGATGCAAAGAGTTTGAAAGTAATAGATAAGGAAAACGTACTAGTATATAAAAAGAAATCAAAAATAAAATTAAACAAACCAATATATGGTGGCTTTGTTGTATTGGAATTGTCAAAATTAATAATGATCAAGTTCGATTACAACTACTTGAAACCAAGGTATGGAAAGAAAATTAAATTATTAACGACAGATTCGTTTCTCGTTTGTATTAAAACTGAAGATGCATATCAAAATGTAAAAAATTATATTGATTGGTTTGATACATCTGATTATAAAATGGATTGGATGCCTCAAAAAAATAAAAAGGTACCAGGATTATTTAAAGATGAATTTCTAGGTATACCAATTAGAGAATATGCTGGTTTAAGATCAAAAATGTACGCATTTAGATATGATGAAATGGAAACTAATTATTGCAGGGAAACAAAATCGTTTAAAACTGAAATGAAAGAAAAGAAATTTTGTAAAGGAATCAAAAAACAGAATATTGAAAAAATTAGATTTGAAATGTATAAAGATTGTTTATTCAACAATAAAGAGACGAGAGAACCAGTTTGTAACATAATTTCAAAAAAATTAAAATTATATTCAGTTGTGATATATAAAATAGCTCTATCTCCATATGATGACAAGAGATATTTAGTAAATCAAATAAAAACGTTACCTTATGGTTATTACAAGATAGATAAACCGTTTAAAAATTATTAAACTTAATTTTTTAAGTTACTAATATATTTTTCTAATTTTTCATGCCATATATTTTTGAAATGTCTATTTTTATATCGTATCGGTATATCCATAAAACATATATTACAAGTAAATTTATCATTTTGTCTTTTTTTACAGTCATAACATATGTATCCAATTCCATATTTCTGATTTTTACTTTGAACAAAATTTGAATGAGATTTTATTGTTTTACAAATGGAACATTTTCTTAATAACGACTCATTATTCGGAGATGTTTGTTCATGATCAATCTGACAATCTTTATTCTCCATTTATTGACTCATAATACCAAAAGGGAACAATCAGCTAAACAAAAGATAAACATAATAATTAAAAAAGATTACACGTTAACAGAGTTTAGTATTCCATCAGTTAAGAATTTAAATAATATGCGATCAAGACAATTAGCATTAAATTTTTTAGCACAAAAAGGAGACCCTACTTCTAAAAATATTACCTTAAAGGAGTTTGCTAAACAGAATAAAATTGGTGAAAATACAATTAGGAATCAAATAAAATTTTTCACTGGTGAAACATTAATTAAACATAACAACATAGAACAATATAACAAAAAACAGAAACAAATTAAATCTAAACACAAAGCAAACATCTCAATCAGATTACAAAGCCTCCCTAAAAGGGGGTAGTGCTCAACATACTGCTGGGAGTACAAAAGATGAAGAAGAATTTCATAAAATTTTTGATAAGACTATGAATTCCTTGACTCTGTCAACTCATGAGCCGTAGGCGAATTCCCTATCTAATAAATAATGGCACTAATTGATGTTGCAGACAAAAATCAGATAAAAATTATTCAAAATAGAATAAAAAAAGACTGCATTGAGTTTAATAATTTATCTGTTGGTAATAAAGTTAAAGCATCTAATCAACTGTATATGGAAAACAGAATTTTAAAAGAATTAGGAAATGCTGCTGTTGAAACAATAGAAAATATGGACGAAGAAATTGAATATAAAGATAATAAAATTAATGTATTGGAACAAGAATTAAAAGAGGTAAATAGTTATGATGAAGAAAAAATAAACGCATTACTGAACAAAAATCCTGTTATTAGATATAACAATAAAGAACGAGCAAAAAGACCTTTAGCAAATACTCTTTCTCTAGTTAATAAATGAATACAGAAAATTCGGACAATGTCCTCATGAGCACAGCGAATTTATTAATCAAGGCAAACTTAAAGATTGTTGAATTAATAAAAGAAAAGAAAAAAATTATGTTTATTTTTATTTGTATTATTTCAATAATTCTTATAATAATGTTAGTTGCATTTCTGCTTCGTCTATACCCTCTTTAATTTTTTCACCATTAAGATCAGAAACAAAATAAATCCAAACATTATATACACGTTTTTCTACAACTGTAAATATTTCTTCAGTCCAATTTGTTTTTAATTTGTTACGATATACGTCAATCATATTAGATAATCTAACTCTATCACCAACTTCAAATTTTGGTTTTTTATTTGTTAATGTAATCATACGGTTTCTAATAATTTTCTTTCATTTTCTTTATTTACATCCTTTGGTTTCATTTTGATTGTAGTATGATAAGAATTATTATAAGATTTTATAATTTTTGGAAGTAACGAAAGCCAATCAAAACTGTCATATAATATTGGCTTGAATTTATTTCCTAAAGTACGGTTGAACCTCTCAACAAAGAAAGCCTTATTTTTTGTTCCTGTACTATAAAGATTGATATTGTATTTTTTCAAAACGATCCTCATATCTTTATTATAAAGCTCTTTTCCTTTATCAGCATGTAATTTTTTCGGCGGATTGTGTTTATCTTTAATCGCTTGTTGTATGATTTTTAAAAATGCATTAGCTATTTCTAATCCTGATTTAGTTTTTAAAGGTTCTACCCATACAAATTTAGAAAAGGTGTCTTCAGCAACTAGAATATAGATAAATCCCTGGTTGATCTTTTTAAATTTATTAAAATCATTCGTTTTTGACTTTAGGGTTTTTGTTCTTAAAGTATAGCTTGGATCTTCTGATTTTCCTTTTGGTCTATAAAAAACATAAATATCTATTTGCCAAGTATCATCAATACCTCTGTGTTGAAAGCGACGTGTTGGATATTTTTTCCTAGCGGGTTTAAATAATTCAAAAATTAAAATATCTTTAGGTGATTTAGAAATATTATTTTTTACTGATTGACAATTTCTGCAAGTTAATATTCTTCTCCAGCGTTTATATTTTACAATAAATTCTGGTTCTCCAGTGGATTTAGTTTTCGTTTTGCATATTTTACAATAATCCATTTAGTTGGCAATAAACTGAATTTGTCAGACTTTGTTTACGCTCATGAGGACTTCGCCTTTGGCTCCGGGATCTTCTTCATCTTCTGTCAGATTAAGTTCAATTTCTTCACCACTTACGGTACAACAAACAGTAGAGATACCATTTTCATTTAAATTGATTACTATACTGCTTTCCATTTATATATGTTTTATTTTGTAAATAATTATACAGAAAACTTGACTAACATATAAAAAAAAATTGGAATACTTAATAGATAAGGTCTGTTAGGATTAAAACCACCGAGATTTTCATCCGTATTTACCTTGTCTTTTTTTATTCTAAAAACTAGAAGATCAAATTCTCTAATAATAAAGGGTTTTGAAAGATCTATTGTTCCTTTATTAGTACTAATATCCAAATCTTTCAAATTAGCCGTTGAGTAGAATTTTATAACTTCCACATCCATTGGTATTCTAAGAAATAGTTCACCATCAAAAGAAAAGTCAAGCAAAGTAACAGCCTTTTGTCCATGAACTTCTTTAATAAAACTAATTTTTCCTACAAATTGTAAAAAAGAATAATGAGTTTTTTTCATGAATTCAGTTTCCAAATTAATTAACCTTTCTCCGTAGATATCTAGTTGTCCTTTATTGACAACATCATACTTATCAATTTTTGCAGTTGCAGTTTTAACTAATCTTCTATTACCAATATCAATATATCTTTTTGTAGCGGTTAGATTCAGCGAATCTTTTGTAATCATATTACTGAGTTCAGGTTTAACAATTTTTAAAACGCTTTCTGAATCATCTTTTTTAATCATATTACTGAGTTCCGGTTTAACAATTTTTAAAACGCTTTCTGAATCATCTTTTTTAATCATATTACTGAGTTCCGGTTTAACAATTTTTAAAACGCTTTCTGATCATCTTTTTTAATCATATTACTGAGTTCCGGTTTAACAATTTTTAAAACGCTTTCTGAATCATCTTTTTTAATCATTACACAGTCTACTAGGTTATACCTGTTTTCAAGAAAGGTAACAAGACTGAAGCCATTCAAATTTTTCTATTTTCTATGTGAAAATTTTGCCATTGAATTTTTTCTATTTTCTATTTTCTATGTGAAAATTTTGCATTTTCTTGCTGCGTTGTATCAGTATTGCATTGTGTAACACACTTGAAGGGCATTAAGATTATAGACAACGTTTATAATTTCATTCGCTTTTAAAAGTGTAATAAATATTCGCTTGCATAAATGATATGCACAAGAGAGCGTCCGCTGCACATTTCAATTACAACAGTGTTGACAGATTTACTGGACGCCTTATTGTGCTGTACGTGAAAGCCGACTATACACGCTCCTATATACGCAAACGACACTAGCGCCACAGGTGGATATACGCTCGAACTAAAAATATACACTAACTTTCATTTGATCATCATTCGGGCGTCCAGAAATTTTTTTTTAAATGATAGGCAGAGGTCGCACGATGCCCCAAAAAAATTTTAACATGGTATACAATCGAGCGTCCGCATACGGACGCTCAATTACTTCGGACGCGCAATTGACGGCAAATTGACAATATAGGGACGCTCAAATGATAGCTGGATATATATATATATATATATAGATTTAAAAAGAGGAAACCTGAGATCATTTCACGATAAAAGTTGGACAAGATGAGATCCTTTTGGAAAGGCGAGATCCGAAATCGGATCTCACCTTTCTTAGCGTGTATATCGGGTCATAACCGACTTTGTTGGTACTAAAGAGCTCAAATTCAAATTTTATCCCGGATCTCGTTTTGCCGATTTCTTTGCAGTTTTATACACCAGTAGTTCACAATTAGTTATGCAGAGGGCGTATGTGAGCCAAGTATACACGTACATAGTTTCTAACCTATGTGAGATCCGACAATCTGGCAACATAGCAGAACTCTACTTTACAATAAAATTTCTAACATGAGAGAATTATACGTTTTTAATTAAACTGGACTCTCGTTCAATGAAATTCTGTAGAACAATTTGTTTATAATTTTTTAACGCACAGCTTAAAAATCATCGCGTGAAACGTTTATAACTCTATTTTTCTACTTAATAATGATTATGTGAGCTTTTCGTAAATTTTATAATTACTTCAATTCATTATGAGATTTAAAACGAAACGCTTTCTGAGTCTTTTAGGAATTGCAGTTTGCTTGATTCGACATTGCAAAATACCGTCTAGAGACAGTTATAACACAGTATAAAGAATACAGTAGCGCAACTCGCTTGTCGGCACTTTGATCTATTTACTGGATTTTCATTGACCTCGAGTAGATTAAAGGGGATGTGTCGAACTGTTTGTTCTGCTTTAAGTGTGAGCGATTTTGTTGTAAATTGAAAATTTGCACGTGCTCACACACCAAGGCCGGATTGTAGTGTTTAGTGGACGTGATAAAAAAATAACAAGGCATAAATAATGTATATTAACATAATTATAAAGATCCATTCGGCACCAGAGCCGTGAATGAATGAGCTCTGCATCCCGAGATTGTGACTCAGAGCTTGCGCGGGATGTTATGCGCGAATTTAATATTTTCATGAGAGTCGCGCTACTGTGTAATCTTTATACTGTGGTTATAATCACTATCTGATAGCAGTACATTTTAATTTAAATAGTTTACAATAAAATATTATCGATTTTACACAGCAATAAAGTGAGTAGAGACTTTCAGTTTCGTTACAATAAAAATAATTCCATCTATCAACTGTGAATTTGTAAATTTCAAATAAATTATTGCAACTATTATCTGCTGCAGTGGGATATTTTTTTAATTTTTATATTAACAATGAAGCCTTTCCTGTCGATGGGAAATTTCCTTATATTAAAAAAAAACAACAGTCAAATGTGAATTTGTAAGCCTCAAATAAACTATTTCAACTGTTTTCTGTTACAGTGGGGTGAACTATAACATTTTTACATAACAATGAAGTAAATAAAGAGGTTTCAGTGTCAATGTAAAGTTAAATGAAAAAAAAAAAAAAACAAGTTGTCAAAATAATGTAAATCTGTAAGCCTGAAATAAATTATTTTACAATGAAGTGAAGAAAAAGGCTTTCGTATCAATTAGATTTAAAAAATCTCCAACTGTCAAATGTGGAATTGTAAACATCACATAAGTTATTGCGAATGTTTTCTGCTACAGTTAACTTTTACATAACAATGAAGTGTCAAATTTCGTTATAATAAAAGAAAAAACAACTGTCAAATGTGAATCTGTAAACCTCAAATAAATTTATTTCAAATGTTTTCTGTTACAGTGGGGTAAACTATCATCATTTTTGCATAACAATAAAATAAATATTTGCGTCGATTGGAAGTATCCTTAGATTAAAAAAGAAAAAGTAGCTGTCAAATTTGAATTTGTAAACCTCAAATAAATTTACACTTTATTGTCATATAAAAATTGTAGTAGTTACTCGAATATAGCAGAAAACATTTGTATTAATTTGAGGAGCGTTCTAGAAAACATGACATGTGCATTTTATACGAAAAAATAAAATTTTAGTGGTCAATAGTCAAGAATTAAGTGGTTTCAATAAAATATGTACATAGATGTAAGCAATTCAAATTGACCATGGGCTATTTTAAATGCTTAGAAAATTAGGGTATTCAATAAAAACTTGACAAATTATACCTCTTAAATGTAATATTGGTGTTCAATCAAAGATGGATATGTCCTGCTTTGCTAGAACGTTCCTGAATTTGTACAAATTCACACTGAAAGATGATT
Organism: Dorcus parallelipipedus; assembly: GCA_958336345.1. Lineage (NCBI taxonomy): Eukaryota > Metazoa > Arthropoda > Insecta > Coleoptera > Lucanidae > Dorcus > Dorcus parallelipipedus. The sequence continues at coordinate 16,816,842 of OY284479.1, forward strand.
TTTTTAATCTACCGAGATTTCCAATTGTCCCGAAAGCCTCTTTATTCACATCATTTTTACACAAAAATGATAATAGTTTTTACTCCACAACAACAGGTGTCCCACGCCATGTATTCATCTTTCTAAAATTCTTATTTTTTAATCGACTTATATGAAATTTGGAAAGGATAAATTAAATCAAGAAATGAACATTCCGACATACTATTGAGCACAGTAGATCTTCCGGTTTCGCTGGAAGTGATGTTAATTTGTTTATATTTTAAATAGAACACCCGGCTATAGGTATATTTTTACATGTTTGGAATTTGCAGATCATTGCGAGTCCGAAAATGTATCACCAGGTGAAAAAAAAAATTGTTTTCCAATCTAGAAAGCTAGGAATTGTATATTTTCGTTCGGCTGCGACCAAGTAGGGTAAATTGGGGCACCTCCGGACAACATAGAGTGCTACAAAATTGGACATTTCGAGAATACGTATCCTACTACAGTAGTAGTGTCGTGGTCCATTATAGTTGAACAACTTGGATCACATACAATCCAATTACTTGTGAAAATTCAAAAGTTCCTCTTATAACTTTTACTGCAGAAATCGTAAGCTTTAATGGCTTGCGAACAATTCTGAGGTAATATTCATACTATTTACCTCAGACTTGGATACGTTCAGCGATGTATGACCACACAAAATAGTAGATTCAAACTGTGTGCAAAGTAATATTTTGTCATTTATGTATTTTTGCTACGTGGGGCCAGGTCGGACAAATCAGTTTCCTAACAATAAAAAATACTTTATTTTATCGGTATAGTAGAATTTTGATTATGTCGTGGATTTCTTGAGAAATTATAAGGCGGGTTCCGATTCCGGGACTTGCAAGACATTTCGAATGTTTCCAGTGAAGATATAGGAACCATGCACATGCGAAGTCAGCGCCACCAATGAACAAATTGTGCATTAGTGGTATGAAAATACGAATTGTTTCAAATTATTAGTGTGTCATAATCATAACACTATTTGTAAAAGATTTAGTAGTTTTGGTTGTAGCAGTTGGCAATAAAGAGGGCTAGTGGCCACATGGTTGTCACTAGTCGTGATACATAAGTTTGCTTTATTTATGTGTTTGTGTATCTCCAATTGAACCAATTCCTATAATGTACAGTATTGCTAAATAGCTTAAATATCACATAGTGTACATTTGAACTTGAATATTGTAATGTATTTCAATACCAGGAAGCTCAAGTATTATGTACTACAATCGTAAATTGTGTGTGATATTATTCCCATGCAATGAGTCTCAAGAAATATTTTCATATCACTAATATACAAATCACCACGCCAGGCGGCGCTGAACGCAAAGACATGCATGGCGCCTAGTCTCAAAATTACCTAATCCAAAGTCAAGGCCAGGAATTTCAAAGATGCCTTCAATTTGCAAATTTTATGTCAATATTTATGGTTACAACATTCAATAAACCTTCTTTTACGGGAAAATATAACTGAACAAAAACTACTGTATTTTTTTGTTTAAGATAAGCCCTAAATATTGGAAATAGACTAAGGTATCAGTAGGACTCGAATTAAAACCTGAATTTTCTCTTAACTTTGAAATATTAATTTTTGAAATTACATGTCCGAACCTACCCCACTTTCCCCTAATTCGAGAAAATCACTGCGTTGATTATATTTTGATTTTGAAATTAATTGAAGTTTGAAATTTTTGTAACATTTGAAATTTTCATTAGGTCGTAGCCCATCTTTTAATAGAACATATCAGTAACAGTTCCTGATCCAACAGTTGAGACTGAACACTTATTTCTGCTGAATGAAGTTCACTCATCGTAACATGTTCCAGTCAGGTAGCGGAGAAGTTACGCTACAAAAAATGGCGAACCCTCCAACTCATCAACCTCATAAGGTCGCATTCAGCAGAAATTTATTCAACAGTTACACAACTTTCGGGTCTGCTGAATGTGCCCATTTTCATTTTGTACTCCGCTTCGAAAATAAGCCATTACTAAAAATGTATTTTATTCTGTGCTCAAAACCATTTTGGTAATAAATTGTGATAATTAAATATCTTATTTATTTGGTTTTCTTGATTCGACAATAAACGAATTTATTTGAGTTTGACAATCTAGTGCACCAAACTGTTGACCAAATTTCTGCTGAATGCGACCTCTCATAAGTTGATGAGTTGGAGGGGTCGCCATTTCTTGTAGCGTAACTTCTCCGCTACCTGACTGGAACATGTTATGATGAGTGACTTCATTCAGCAGAAATGAGTGCTCAGTCTCAACTGAACAACAAATTGAGTTTTGCCTGTTTTCACAACACTGTTTTAGAATAGCCGTCCTTCATTTACAACGAACACGAATCGATTCAAATTCACTTAAAAATCGTTGATTGCATTCCATTTACAGTTATTCAGTTGGCGACCAGTGATGAGGAAGTGATTGAATTTCCCCTCCCGCACACCATACTGATCAAGCTGGTTTTCTAAATCAGTTATCAGTTTCATCTGATTTCATACGTATTTTGAGGTTATGTTAATTTTAGTTCCAAAACATCATTCCTTTTACGAGTCTCTCTATTCACTTTAAAGTCAGTTCAGTTCAAAATCAGTTAATAAATGAACGTTTCTTGCAAACCAGTAATGTAGAAAAAGGAAAATTCACTGGTCGCCCCACTATTGCTGTAATTCCTCCGTGCTTACTTTAGTCACTCCTCGAGCACTTTTGTCTCACTTTTACGTATATCAAAACAGCTGTGTTCTCACTCTACTTTTCACTTCGAGCTTGCACCGCGTGAATTTCCGAACTTAACATATAATAACACTCGATATTGTAGAAAATGTTAATGATACTGTACAACTGAATCCTCATGTTTCCTATACGAATCCACTCGGAAGATCTTGAAAAAACAACTTCATTTCTGATCATACAAATTTTCAATGGTTCGACAACTTCACCCACTCGATTTTCTTCAACAAATTCAGTTTTGTCAGTGGTATAACAATAATCTGCTAAATAATTGTGACCAACAAGATACAACTTTCTTTTCTGATAAAGCCTGGTTTCATCTCTCTGGGTTTATCAATTCACAAAATTTCAGGACTTGGTCAGACCATAATCCCTTTAATGTGATTGATGTAAAGGCACTACATCCACTTAAAATTGGTGTTTGGTTGGCAATGTCTTGGAGAAGAATTATTGGACCAATATTCTTCCGGGAAACAATTAACGCCTATAGATATCAGAGACTTATATTGAATCCATTTATAAACCAGTTAGACGACACTGAATTAGCAAATGGCTACTTTCACAGCACGAACCACAATAAATTATTTAGAGGAGTTTTTCCCAGGATGTTTAATCAGTGCTGGTTGGTCGCCTAGTTGCTCTAATATTCAATTAAATCCGGACTTCTTACTTCCTTATTTGAATAACTTGATGTTTAGAATACGTATTAAACAATTTGGAAGAATTGCAGCAGGCAATTGCAAATATCGGACAACCTAAAACGTTAATGTTTTCAATAACATATTTCAAAGGATTCGGTACTGCTTGCGCAAAGGGGGCTTGAAGGTGTGCTCTAATATTCAATTAAATTTGGACTTCTTATTGCCTCATTTCAATAATGTGGTGTTTAGAGCACGTATTAAACAATTTGGATGAATTGTGCAGCAGGCAATTGAAGAGGCTATTGCAAATATCGGACAACCTAAAACGTTAATAATGTCTTCAATAACTTATCTCAAAGGATTCAGTGCTGCTTACGCAAAGGGGGTTAACATTTCCAGGTCTTGAATAATAATAATAATCTGTTAAACAGTTTTCATCAATGTAAACATCAACTCTAACCTATAGCTACGCATTCCCGCAAAATTAACGAACTTTCAAGTAATGCCAATTCCTCAGTGTTCCCAATATATTAATTTGCTTCAATCATTAAAAGTCACTCGGTACATCATACCAATGATTACTAATCATAAATACTGGATTCACTTCGTGCACTTTCGCAAATTTCTTCCGTTCATTTTATGAAATATGAGTTTAATTTCTTCGTTTTTTTATACCGAGTGACTTTTAATGATTAAAGCAAATTAGTATGTTGGGAACACTGAGGAATTGGCATTACTTGAAAGTTCGTTAATTTTGCGGGAATGCGTAGCTATAGGTTAGAGTTGATGTTTACATTGATGATGAAAACTGTTTAACAGATTATTATTATTATTCAAGACCTGGAAATGTTAACCCCCTTTGCGTAAGCAGCACCGAATCCTTTGAGATAAGTTATTGAAGACATTATTAACGTTTTAGGTTGTCTGATATTTGCAATTGCCTCTTCAATTGCCAGCTGCACAATTCATCCAAATTGTTTAATACGTATTCTGAATACCAAATTATTGAAATAAGGAAGTAAGAAGTCCGGATTTAATTGAATATTAGAGCAATTAGGCCACCAACCAGCACTGATTAAACATCCTGGGAAAAACTCCTCTAAATAATTTATTGTGGTTCGTGCTGTGTGAGCAGTGGCGGAATCTTGTTGAAAGTAGCCATTTGCTAATTCAGTGTCGTCTAACTGGTTTATAAATGTATCCAATATAAGTCTCTGATATCTATAGGGGTTGTTTCCCGGAAGAATATTGGTCCAATAATTCTCCAAGACATTGCCACCCAAACACCAATTTTAAGTGGATGTAGTGTCTTTACATCAATCACATTAAAGGGTTATGTTCCGACCAAGTCCTGAAATTTTGTGAATTGATAAACCCAGAGAGATGAAACCAGGCTTTATCAGCAAAGAAAGTTGTATCTTGTTGGTCACTATTATTTAGCAGATTATTGTTATACCACTGACAAAACTGAATTTATTGAAGAAAATCGAGTGGGTGAAGTTGTCGAACCATTGAAAATTTGTATGATCAGAAATGAAGGTGTTTTTTCAAGATCTTCCGAGTGGATTCGTATAGGAAACATGAGGATTCTGTTATGCAGTATCATTAACATTTTGTACAATATCGAGTGTTATTATAGTGGGGCGATCAGTGAATTTTCCTTTTTTTACATTACCGGTTTGCAAGAAACGTTCATTTATTAACCGATTTTGAACTGAACTGACTTTAAAGTGAATAGAGAGACTCATAAAAGGAATGATGTTTTGGAACTAAAATTAACATAACCTCAAAATACGTATGAAATCACATGAAACTGATAACTGATTTAGAAAACCAGCTTGATCAGTACGGTGTGCGGGAGGGGAAATTAAATCACTTCCTTATCACTGGTCGCCAACTGAATAACTAAATGGAATGCAATCAATGATTTTTAAGTGAATTTGAATCGATTCGTGTTTGTTGTAAATGGAGGACGGCTATTCTAAAACAGTGTTGTGAAAAAAGACTAAACTCAATTTGTTGTTCAGGGTATATTTCAATGAAATCGTCATAGGCATGCTGCTGTGAATAAATTCAATTACTATTGGGCTGATTCAGCAGAACATATCAGTAACAGTTCCTGATCCAACAGTTGAGACTGAACACTTATTTCTGCTGAATGAAGTTCACTCATCGTAACATGTTCCAGTCAGGTAGCGGAGAAGTTACGCTACAAAAAATGGCGAACCCTCCAACTCATCAACCTCATAAGGTCGCATTCAGCAGAAATTTATTCAACAGTTACACAACTTTCGGGTCTGCTGAATGTGCCCATTTTCATTTTGTACTCCGCTTCGAAAATAAGCCATTACTAAAAATGTATTTTATTCTGTGCTCAAAACCATTTTGGTAATAAATTGTGATAATTAAATATCTTATTTATTTGGTTTTCTTGATTCGACAATAAACGAATTTATTTGAGTTTGACAATCTAGTGCACTAACCTAAATCTATATTTTGAATTTGAAAATGCAGCACACCCACATAAAAATTGAAAAGTGTTGCCAATCTAATAAAATAAGTCTCAATCATTAAAAGTCACTCGGTAGCATCAATACATAAAAGTTACGAATAAATGTACACGAAGTAAATCCAGTATTTATGATTAGTAATCATTGGGTTGAACGAAAGCAGCTAATTTTAATGATTAGATCATTTGCTCAGGCCGCTAACCAAGAATCAAATAGGTACGCATGCGTCGATTCACCTCACATCTACGTAGTAATCCGTCAAAATTCCGTAAGTTCAGTTCACGTTCAGTTTGGTTCAGTACGACCGCAGGTTCGATGTCGAATTGGATCGATGTGTTGTATTGTACAGCGTTGAAGAAAATGGCAAATTTGAGACAAACTCCATTAACTTGCAGTGGACATACCCGGCCTGTCGTGCATTTAGATTTCAGCTCAGTGACAGAGAGCGGTTATTTCTTAATTTCGGCGTGCAAAGGTGAGTTTCATCTGTTGATCTACAGTCCGTAACCTTAAACCAGCGCCTTCAGCCATTGCCTTGGCCTGGTTTTAACCAGAAAGCTTGGTCTGGCCTTTGATTGTCTCGACGCGTAAGGTCACCCTCTTGGTCTTCCTGTTTATACTAGGTCGCAAAAGTGAAATTTCTTATCTTTGGTTAGATGGAAAGCCCATGCTGCGTCAGGGAGATACCGGAGATTGGATTGGCACATTCGAGGGGCACAAAGGTGCTGTATGGGGTGTCGCTTTGAATGCAGATGCTACCAGGGCTGCTAGCGGAGCTGCTGATTTCACAGGGAAAGTCTGGGATGCTATAACAGGAGAAGAGCTTCAGTCATTTCAGCATAATCACATCGTGAAGAGCGTTAACTTTTCCAAAGATAATAAGTTTTTGGGAACTGGGAGTAATGAGAGGCTTGTCAAAATTTTTGATTTGTGCAAACCTGAAGCAAGTGAGCGAGCAATTTTTGATTTACGTACTAGTATAATAATTGAATTGTTTTCTTAACAGGTCCAGATGTTTTATCTGGACATATTTCCGGTATAAGACATGTGATATTCTTCAGAAACGATCGATGTCTGGTTTCTTGTGCTGATGATAAGACTCTGCGAGTGTGGGATAGATCTTCTGGCAAAGTAAGCATAAAATTAAAATGGTGATATAATTTGAAATTTGGTTATAGTATACATATTTTTTGCAACTAACAACAATAAATTATATTTATTGTCTGTAACAGAAAGGGTAAAACTGCACTTTAGGTTCCTAAATTTGCGCGTACTCAGAACTGTCATTTTCGTATTATGAAAAAAATTAGAGTATAAAATAACACTAATTAACTTTATACCAGAAAGGAATAAATAAAACACAATTTAATCAATCGAATCTTATATTTAACTACATATTAAACTGCAACACGGCACGAGCATCTGACAGTTTTGAGTACGTGTAAATTTGGGAACCTAAAGTGCAGGTTTACCGTAATGTTTATTGACTACATATTCAAACACTCGGTCATGTAGCCAATACACATCTGGGCGGATTATACCGTTATCAACTCTTGCCATGGAATTTGGACGGCGTGACGAAGCTTTACTGTAAATAAGCATAAAAGAGTGCAATGACGTATTTTTCACTTAAGTTAAGACATGCCGCCCAGATCACATGGCAAGAGTTGCTAAAAAATTTTAAAAATCACTCGGTACATATAAATATAGAGGATAAAACTAGCGTTCACAAAGAAGTCGGTGTAGCTGACATAGTAATACGTAGTGATGTAAAAATACGGTATTGTAATGATTTGCCGACAGCAGCCGGCGTCAGTCTGTCTCTTGCGTCATCGCCGACGCGCCTTAGACCAGAAAGTGTTAATTCGTTTGCTTTTAAATAAATTAGTTTAACTATTTCGTGTTTTGTTTTAAAATAAAAATTAATAGAACCTTTAAAATCGTTACATTGGTGCCAGGTGTGCGGTTCGTGAAAATAAATAAACAATTAAAATTGAATTAAATTATTAATTATTATTAAATTATTAAACAAAGTGCAGTGTCGGAAAAAGGAAAAAAAAACATTGGCTTCAAAGAAAGTGCTGTCAAAAGGCTTAAAAGTGAACTTCGACTTAAAAGCCGAATTAGAAGAGCGCGAATTGGAAATTTCCGGAAAGAAATCGATTTTGCAACAAAGACTTCACCAAGCGATACTAGAAGCAGGAGAGGACCCGGAAACCTTTCTTTTTGAAATCTCGAGCGGACCTGCAAATTTAAGTAAAATATTAGACGAGAAATTTCGGGAACAATCTGGAAACTTCAAAGATAAATTGCTGGAACAATCCAGAAGTTTCAAAGATGAACTGCAAAATAAATTGTTGGAACAATCCGGAAATTTGAAAGACGATCTAGATAAATTAATGGAATAATTAATCATAGTGGAATAATTAATAATTAATAGAAACACAGAAGAAAATGTGAAAATTTTAGAAGACAAACTTGAAAATAAATTAATACAACAGTCGAGAAATCTGGAAAGTAAATTCCTAGAACAATGTGGAAATTTAGAAACTAAATTTCTAGAGCAATCAAAAGGGCTCGAAGATAAACTAGTAGTAAAAATATCAGAAGAGACGAGGAATCTGCAGGAAAATGTGGAAGGAAAACTATTCCAGCAGGATAACAAAATTAAGAATCTCGAGCAAATCATGGCAGGGTTACGAATGTTTGGGTATCCGTCACCAGCAGAAATACCAGAAAATAATGAGGTCCAAACTGTGGTAGGACCAGCGGAAATTTCTAAATTGAAAATAAAACCACCGACGTTCGATGGGAAGTCATCTTGGCCTAACTATTTTAAACAGTTCGAAGCGGCAGCAAAGGCGAATGGATGGGCGGTAAGTGAAAAAGCCATTTCGTTAATTGTGGCCTTGAGGGGGGACGCTAGCGATGTGCTACAAATGATGCCGGCAGAGGAACAAGAAGACTTCCACAAGGTGGTGAACAGGCTGGAGATGCGTCATGGCCAGGCGCATCTGACCGACGTGTACCATGCGCAGCTGAGAAACCGTTGCCAGAAATCCGGAGAGAGTCTTCAGGAATTTGAGGCTGATGTAGCGCGCCTAGCCCGGTTGGCATATCCTACCGCGCCTGATGAATTCTTGCAATGTTTGACGATGCAGACCTTCGTAGATGGAATCCGTGACACGGACAACCAGCAGGCATTGAGAATGGCCCACCCTAAGACATCCTAGAACGCATTGGTCTACGCTTTGGAATACGAGGCAGCGAAGTGAGTCTCAAGAGGACATGTCAAGGTACGAGCTGCCATGGACTCCCAAGAAGAGGAACCCGCCAGCGTCAAGGTGCGATCTGCTGCAGAAGAACAGCACAAGGAGTGTGCCACCGCGGAGGATGTCCGCCGCATGGTGGAAGAAGTCCTGAGATAGAAGAATCCGCTGGTGTGTCAGAATTGCCATGAAGAAGGACATGTTGGCAGGCGGTGTCCCAAGGCCAGGCAAGATTCTCCACGAAGGAAGCCACAAGGGAAACTAAGTCTGGTCGCTGCAGATGGGCAAACGTCGACCCGTATTCAAAGGCCCCCAAAGACAAGAGCCACGAAAGTAATAGCCCTGCGGCGATTAACCAGCAGTGTCTTCGTGGATGCCACCATTGATGACATCCCTCACACCATGTTATTGGATACGGGTGCAACGAAGACTATCTTGAGGCCCGACGTTATCAAGTCATCAAGATGCACCGAGCCGACTAATTGGAGACTGAGGACAGCACCCGGAACATCAGTGACTGTCCATGGTGAAGTAGAGGTGACCATTACGATTGGAGCGACTCCTATCAAACACCGTGCGCTGGTAGCAGAAATAGAGGATGAGGCGATTCTGGACATGGACATCATGTGTGCCCATGGGTTCCAATTGGATCTGAAGCGTGGCGTAATGGCGGTTAACAACGAGGAGTTGGTTCTACATCAACGAGAGGACGTGGCCGCTCGAGTTGTTCTCGCAGAAGATATCGTATTGCCCAACAGAACCGAGGTTATAGTTGACGCGAACCTGAATGGCGCTTTCCAAGATGGGCAAGTCATTATGGTTGAACCTAATACCGACGATCAGAAGATTGGAAAAGGAGTTCTCGTTGGAAAAATGTTGTTGACAGCGAGGAAGGAGATACCAGTCCGCCTAATGAATGTGAACTGTTTCCTCGTCAACATCAAGAAAGGTACGGTCATGGGAAGCTGTGCCATGGTGTCCTCCATCTCCCGCCAAATAGAAGCAAACGTACAAAAGACGAAGGTCCCGAAGAAGTTGTTGGAAATGGTCATGTCGACGGCCCAGGAATTGACTCCAGAACAAAAGACAAAAGCGAAGAACCTGATCTGTCAGTATCAAGATGTGTTCGAGGTAGAAAATGGACCTAAGGGAAGAACCGACATAGTCAAACACAAGATAGAGACCGGGGAAGAAAGGCCCATCCGTCAAGCTCCAAGGAGGTTACCATTGGCGAAGCGTGAGGAAGTAGAACGCATTATTCGTGAGATGGAAAAGGACAATGTAATTGAGCCATCGAGCAGCCCATGGGCGTCACCGGTAGTGCTTGTGAAGAAAAAGGATGGATCCACACGGTTCTGCGTAGACTATCGATTGCTTAACAACGTCACCAAAAAGGACAGCTATCCTCTGCCCTGGACACCCTGGCCGGTTCAAAGATCTTCTCAACCTTAGATCTAAAGAGTGGTTATTGGCAAGTGGAACTAGCGCCCGAAGATCGAGAAAAAACGGCGTTTTCCCTTGGTATGGGTCTATGGCAATTCACGGTGATGCCGTTCGGCTTATGTAATGCCCCAGCGACATTCGAGAGACTGATGGAGACGGTTCTGAAGGGTCTGTCCTGGACAACGTGCATGATATACCTGGACGACATAATTGTGGTGGAGAAAAGTTTCGACGACCATCTGAAGAACCTGGAAGGAGTGTTCCAGCGGCTTCGCGGAGCTGAACTAAAGCTTAGTCTCAAGAAGTGCCACCTGTTCCAGAAGGAAGTGAATTATCTATATCCATATTGTTAATGCGAATGGAATCGCCGTGGACCCAGTGAAGATTCAGGTCGTGAAGGACTGGCCAACTCCCAAGAATAAACACCAGATAAGGAGTTTCCTAGGCCTATGCACTTACTATCGGCGCTATGTTCCCGGATTTGCGGACATCGCTAAGCCGTTGACAAAACTCACCGAAGAAGGTCGTCCGTTTGAATGGGACCAACATTGCCAAATTAGTTTTGAACAACTAAAACAGTACTTGATAAGTGCTCCTATTCTAAGTTACCCTCTCCCAGAAGGCAAGTTCATCGTGGACACTGACGCTAGCAATGTTGGTATCGGTGGCGTACTGTCCCAGATACAAGAAGGGCAAGAGAAGGTGATTGGCTACTTCAGTAAAGTCCTGTCAAAGCCGGAACGAAATTATTGCGTCACTAGAAGGGAATTGCTAGCCGTGGTAAAGTCCTTAGAACATTTCTACAAGTACTTATATGGCAGACACTTTCTACTGAGGACGGACCATGCCGCTTTAAAATGGCTCCTCCGATTCAAGAATCCTGGAGGACAAGTCGCACGATGGATCGAACGACTTCAGGAATACGATTTTGAAATCCAGCATCGGGCTGGAAGTAGTCATAGAAATGCCGATGCTTTGTCGAGAAGACCTTGTGCCGAAGACTGTAAGTACTGTAGTCGGCTGGAGGAGAAAGTGGCCACGACTGCGAGGACGGCCGTCGTAGACGACAAATGGCAAGGTGAAGAATTGCGACGAGACCAGGAGAACGATCAGGATTTGAAATTGGTGATAGAATGAAAAAGTAGGGAGGCAAGGCCTACTTGAGAAGAGATAGCACCGTGTGCACCATCCGTGAAATCGTACTGGGCGCAGTGGGATTCCATAGTGCTGGATCATGGTCTTCTGAAACGAACTATCGAGAACCAGGAAGGCACGGAACAGAAGACACAGTTACTGATCCCCAAGAATAGGGTGCCGGAATTTCTGAGGGAACTTCACGATGGAACTTCGGGAGGGCATCTGGGAATCAAGAAGACTATGGAAAAGGTGCGCGAGCCATTCTACTGGGTGAACTGCAAGGAAGACGTAAAGGACTGGTGTAGGAAGTGCGTAGTCTGCGCAGCTAGTAACGGCCCCCACAGACGAGGCAAGGCTCCGATGAAACAGTACAACGTGGGAAGTCCTTTTGAGAGAGTTGCCATAGATGTAGCCGGCCCATTTCCATAAACGAATAGTGGAAATAAGTACATTGTCGTGGTTATGGACTACTTTAGCAAGTGGGTTGATGCATGCGCCCTACCAAATGGATCAGTCGGTATGGCGCGCCCATGGAGCTGCATTCAGATCAAGGAAGGAACTTTGAATCGGCTTTATTCAAGAACGTGTGTACTCTGCTCGGCGTCCGGAAAACTAGAACCACTGCACTTCACCCGCTGTCAGACGGAACGGTGGAACGATTTAACAGAACCATCAACCGACATTTGTCCAAGGTAGTCTATGATCATCAGAGAGACTGGGACACGTACATTCCCCTTTTTCTACTGGCATACCATTCGTCCGTTCATGACACAACAGGAGAGACACCAGCAAAAGTGGTATTTGGGCGAGAGCCAAGACTGCCCTGCGATCTGAAATTTGGCGTAAAGCCTGGCGAAATCCCTGCCGACGAAGACTACGTGAGTGGTCTACGAAGAAAAATGGACGACATTCACAATCAAGTGCGTCACAAAATTCAGACAGCCAGCGACCGAAGGAAGGAGCATTATGACATCAATGCTCAGAATGGGGGATACCAACCTGGAGCACTGGTCTGGCTTTATAATCCTCAAAGACGTCGAGGTCTATCGCCAAAACTGCAGACATCTTGGGAAGGTCCTTACAAAGTGATGAAACGGATCAACGATGTCATCTACCGCATCAGGAAGATTCCGCATGGCAAACCCAAAGTTATCCACTTCAACCGAATGGCTCCTTACAACGGAGAAGAAAATGAAGGGACAGTACAACGGACGCAAGGTTCCGAGGTAAACTTCGAAACCTTCATGTTTCATCACGCCACAGGAAGTAAGGCGCGATTCGGAGTGACCACAGAGAGACAGCAAGACCTTTTTCAAGTGTCACCAGAGTACAGTCTGGCCCACTGTGTGGCAGAAGACCTAAGGATGTCCAAGGGGATAGCCCAAGTCTTTCGAAAGAAATTTGGTCAGGTCGAGGAACTCCTAAGACAGCACCCCATGGTGGGCAAGAGCCTGCAGATCATCCACACGGAGGCGGAACAAAGACGACACGTGTACTACTTAGTCACCAAGAAGACATCAAGCGGTAAGCCTGACTATCGCAGTATTTGGAGAGCTTTATGGAGCCTGAAGAGACAGTTGGTGGAAGGCAAGGAGACGAAATTAGCCATTCCCAAGATAGGCTTCGGACTAGATGGGCTGGATTGGAGGGTCGTTCGCAGCATGATAGAAGTCATTTTCAACGGAACAGGAATTGAAGTTCTAGTCTGCAGTCACCACCCACAGACCGCTGTCGGCAGTAAGAAAACCGTGGACTGCTATTTCTTCCAGACCGGAAGTTGTAAAGAGGGTCCAGCATGCCGATTTCGACATCCTCCTTTAAGGCTATCACGAGGAACGTTCCGAGACGAAACGTTTTTAAGAAGGAGACAGTGTAATGATTTGCCGACAGCAGCCGGCGTCAGTCTGTCTCTTGCGTCATCGCCGACGCGCCTTAGACCAGAAACTTCGGTCGCTCCGATATCACGTCAGCGGTGGAATCAACCCTAGACATTCCGTCGCGCACTCGAATGTTCGAGATAAACAACCCCGGCTTATAAAACACGCGGCCGGTGAATGGAGGGGAATTCAGCATTGGACAGTTCAGAATTGAAGTCGCGTTATAAACTTTCGCTCAGCTGTTAAAATAAATTACGTATAAGTTGGTAAATAAATTATTGTTATTATTGTTGTTTAAGTTAGTGTTAATTCGTTTGCTTTTAAATAAATTAGTTTAACTATTTCGTGTTTTGTTTTAAAATAAAAATTAATAGAACCTTTAAAATCGTTACAGTATTTTAAAATATTTTATATAGCCATACATGTATTGTACCGTATTTTATCATAAAATACACCTAGGGCCGTACAAAATATTTGATGCTACTGTAGCGTGCGGTCTACCTGCGAATCTGAGATCTACCTATTGTAAAGTGTGTTTTACTCTCAAAATATAGTTGAAAAACATGCTAATCTCTAATTTGACCCTATTTGTTTGTGACGAGGTAATTAAAGGATTTACTTGTTTCGATATAAATGTTTTTCTATGAAAATTAGGGATATTAATTAAGATGAGGGATATTGTTACTAAATTCTAACTAATTCTATCTAAATTTCATAGCAAGGGTTGATAAAAAGAATTAAAAAATCACCCGGTATTAGAAACATGCAGGTAGACCGCATACTACATTAGAAACATACAGGTAGACCGCACACTACAGTAGAAACATGCAGGTAGACCGCACACTACAGTAGCACGAAGTATTTTAAAATACCGTATTTTTACATCACTAGACTAATGCGTTCGATACCTTTGCAGGATCTTGTATTTTCTTTCTTGCACAAATATATCTACTCCGTGTATACGAATTCGACCAACAAGTTTCTAGTGCAATCTGAAGCATAAAAGGTTAGATAAGATTGGTCTTTATATGAAGAATAGTACAAGACAAAATATTTTCAATAAACTATCATGAATTTTTCATTAATCCTTTTATTAAATATGAAAAAATCATGTAAACTTCATCTGCTAGTGCTGCAAAGTTAGTAATAAATTTTTTTGTCAACTATAGCCTGTTTTCTTTGAAAACTTTAGAGCTTCTTAGATGCCAATGAACTTTAGTTGTAAACAAAATTCATTGAGTGACTTCAATGCCAGATTAGGAAACAAAAACAAAATAATAGGTTGTAACTTCTAAATGAAAGAAGATGTATAAAAGTATGCAGGGTGTCCGTTTTTCGAGCCTAACCATGGGAATCTCGGTTATCTTAAGAGATACGTAGTTGGTTAAATTAGAACAAAGTTGCATATTCCAATCAATAATCTTCAAGCAAATTTCACCTATTTTTTACAGTTTTCAAGATATTCGACAAAAAGTAAAAATCACAATTTTCGTTTTTTTTTTGCTGTAAAAACATGAAACTAGGCATTTTTAGGTCAGACATTGTTAAGGCACATTTTTATGACGAATTTAAATATACCATTGTCTTTGTTATGTCATCAAAATTTACGAACAAACGTCATTCAACTTTTTATTTTCTTATGGACACCATTTTGAATTTTTACACCATTTAAACGAAGCCTTTTTTTCATATTACAATGATGTATCACACTTGATGATTTGAGTTAGATTCAGGTCAAAATTTCGAAGCCATTTGTTCTACAAAGAGTGCCTTGGAAAAAAAGCAAATTTTTTGTTTCTAAAGAAAGTTTGATAGTTTTGTATGTTTGCACTTTATTATTGAACATAGTTTATAACAAAATAAAATTTATTATAATAAAAATAATCAATTAAACAATTACAACATATGCTCAAATTGTATGCCCTTTAGCTCTGTGCACAATTCCACACGTCTTCTTGAATTAATATTGTCCTAATATACCTTCTTATGTATTTCAAATTTGTAACAATACATCTAAGCAATTCATCAACATCGACAGGAATAATTTTATAAATTTTGTTTTTCAAAGTACCCAACAAAATATAATTTAAAGGGTTCAATTCTGGTGACCATTAAGTTCGTTCGGTTGATGTTTTTAGGCTGGCTGCAGACATATATTTTTGAACTAATTTGCGAGTTGATGAAAGACGTAAAAATTTCAAATATTCCTCGTTTTTTCTAGTTCAAAAGCGACATTTTATAATTGCAATTAACAATAAACATATCTAAAATTGAATTGAACTGTCAAATTTTCTTTGGAAACAAAAGTGTTGTTTCTTGTTTCCAAAGCGCTCTCTGCATATCAGGTGATTTCGAAATTTTGTCCAGAATCTAATTCAAATCATCAAGTGTGATACATCATCGTAATCAGAAAAAGACACTTTATTGACAACTAAAGACACTATATTGAAAATGAAAATGAAATCTTTATATGGAATAAAATGGAACTGATGGACATCAGTTTTACAGTGTAAGATTTATGTTATTATATTTTCATTCTTGAGATTTATTTCATATTTTTTTACATAAGTATTCGTTAGAAGGAAAAGAGCATTGCAAATGTTTTTGAATAAACTAATGCATTCTAATATTGTATGCATGTAAATATGGACGTCGTATACAATGTCCCAGATAACTTTTCCAGCATGGGGATCTCGCTTATTATGAGAGATACGAATTCGGTTAAATGGGATGAATTATTCCTAAGTATTAGGATAGTAATAAACTATTTTGAAATTTAAGAAATTCCATGTGGTGCCGGAGTGATAGCCAAAAGACAAAAATTTTCGTTTTTTTGTAATAACTTTTTTATTGTATCGCATAATCTTTTAAACGGACACTAAATAGCGCACAAACACTTCACGTTTCGCCGTCATTCGACAGCTTCGTCATAAACCTACGTGGTCAGGTTGATACATATATTAATTTTCATTCATACACACCTAAAACTTATAAAATTCCAACAATTATTTCTTTAACAGATAGAGCTGTTTTACTTTCAGATAAACTTTTCATTTATGATAATTTAATTTTAATAAAGAAGACTTTTTCAAAATTCTTATCCAATAAATCTTATAAAATCAGTAATTAAAAATCGTGTTAAATATGTATCTACAAAATTCAAAAATCTATAATAATATAAAACAAACTTCAAACAAGAAATACATATCATTACCTTATATTGAACCACTATACAGTGAGAATCTTGTAACGCTGCACATAGACGAAACTTACGTGACGTGATCAGATAATAGAGAGTTTTAGCAAGACGTTGCGACAAGAATGTCGTACGTTAAAGGCTATTTTGCTTAGCAACCGTGTAGATTTAGCCAGTCAGATATCGAGTTGCGACGTTTAACGTACGTAAAGTTTAACGGAACGATTTGCTAAAACTCCCTAATACATATCTGAGGCCCGCTTTCTCAATGACAGTTTAACTTTAATCCTGAGTTTATTCCCATAGGAACAATTGTTTTTATAATTGTTACTACGGGAATAAACAGAAGATTAAAGTTAAACTGTGACTGAGAAACCGAGCCTAACGCTGGATTTCACAAACGTCACTTAACTTTAATCATCGATTAAGTATAATCATTCCTACACCTTCAACACATGTAACCATGGCAACGTGTACTTTTAACGGATGATTAAATTTAAGTAACGTTTGTGAAATCCGCCATAAGTCATAAAATTGCACATAGGGGTTTTAACATTACGGTGCTATGGTTACTACTCAATTTTCAATGCTGAATCATTTAAAAACTGCACATAGAAAGTATTAAGGAAGGTTTATTTCATTACATTACATTAATGAAATTTGGCGGCAAATAATGCAGAGACCCCTCTCAACGAAGCTCCATTTGAGAATAATGTGTATATTTCTACTTTTTCGGCAGTTGTGTACATTACTTTACAATAATTCAAAAGAACAATTTAATTCAATCTGACAATTCAAAATCAGTAGTGTTATTACTAACAACGCACGGTAACCATGGTGAATGAAATAAATTTGGAAATAATGTAATAAAGCTTCCATTGATATTGTTGATTCAGTGAATCTTTACTATTACGCCATCAATTTTATACGTCCTAATCAAATCAGTACTCCTTATAGCGTTTTCGATTCACATGCACCGGTTGCACTCACTGTATTTGCATTTTCTTTTAATCTCATGTAATAACACGAGATGAAGATACTCTGAGTGCGCACTAATGCGGTCAATCGAAAACGCTATTAGTCAAGTTGCATATTGAAAACGCGCGAACGCGAATTTATTTGAAATCAAATGCGCAAAGCGTCACTGCCAAAGTTACATAACCCCGAAATATGACATAAGTCAACAACTAAAGCCTAGTCCACAATTGCACGGGAACCGGAACGGGAACGTTAAAAAGTTAAATCATTTCATAATCGTCCACAATGCATCGGTAAATACGGTAATGCTAATGAAGCTCCGCAGCACCAACTTTTACGTTCCCGTTACGGAGCTTTATTAGCGTTACCGTATTTACCGATGCATTGTGGGCACTTGTATGATTATGACATGATTTGACTTTTTTAACGTTCCCGTTCCGGTTCGCGTTCTGGTTCCCGGGCAATTGTGGACTAGGCTTTAGCCGTGTTCCGTGTTACACAAATAAAAATAAAAAGTGAGAAATGGTACACAAAATATTCAATACATAAAGTGTGAGAATAACATGACTAATGCCCGGTCTTTTAACTTCCTTTTAAGATGTCCGTCTTGTAAGTGAAAAATCCAACATTTAACTTGTATTAAGCAGAATTTCTTAAGGCACTTTATCTGATTTCTAAATTGTGGGTTAGCCCATGGTGGAATCATACAAGTGAAAGGTTACGCACGAAATTTTTCGTGGTGGGATACCAGTCAATGAAGTGTCATCGGAAAAGGGCACGCGCGAATTTCAAAAATATAATAGTTTTTCTTTTGCGCGGTAATTCGAGCCGGTAGTAGGTAAGAAAAGCAGCCACGCCCCCTTTTTTGCCATGTTATTCTTACGGACTTCCGTCGGAGTTTTTTAGTCCTATATCCGATCGTGTATAAGAGAGAGACAGAAGAGACAAGGAGAGATGCGAATATAGAAGTTCTGAAATCGTCCGGTAGAAGTCAGTTGCATGACGTGGTCTGTAAATCGGGGAGACGCGAATATAGAAGTTCTGAAATCGGTCGGTTGCGTGACGTGGTTGGTTAATTGTGCTTAGAGATGTATTATAGACTTATATTTTAATTTCAATTTTAATGCTGACAGACGTCTACATATTTTTATCAATTAACAACTACTGTTTTGTTTTAACATTAAATCGTTTCTATGTATACGGTTTCTACGAAGAACACAACATTTGAACACAACATTTCCTCCTCGTCAAAATGTTCGTTACGAGGACGAAAAACGCTGCTTCAGGAATTGCGTCGCCTTTTTCTTCCATGGTGGTTTTAGTTTCTGCCTGGGCAGATTGAGTGACCACAACATTTCGTTGTGCATTCTTTGTAGCCATTTTGAGCGCTCGATCTAACTCCAACTCATCATCCTCCTGCCGAACGCGTAATTGATTTCGATGTCGGCGATGAAGTCTATTTTCTGCCCGGATTAGGAACATCATGCGTCCAATCGGCTTGACGATAGTCCCTTGAACCCAGTGTCTTTTCGGTCGGAACATGCGTACCAGTACACTTTCATTTGGTAAAAATTTTCTTGATGATCTAATAACATCTGGACAATGCATTGTTGGTTTCATTAAGGAAAGTAATGTTCGCGGTTGTCTGCCGTGCAACAGTTCCGCTGGTGATTTGCCGGAAATTGGGTTTGGCGCTGTCCGATAAGTGAAGAGCATCGTGCCCAGCGCTTTGTTCTTATCTGTGACTTCTCCTCCCCACATAATTTTTTCCATAGCCGTCTTAAACGTTCGCACGAAACGTTCTGCTTGCCCGTTGGAAGCTGGGTGAAATGGTGCCGTGGTTAAATGCGTAATGCCGTTGGCCTCACAAAAACGTTTGAATTCTGCGGACGTGAATTGCGTGCCGTTATCTGTGACAATAGTATTGGGCAATCCTTCTTGTAGCAGGATAACCATGAGCGCGTTGATCGTAGACTTTGCCAGCGTGTTAACCATTCGTGTAATAAATGGAAATTTTGAATATGCATCAACCACTACCATCCACATTGCGTCCATGTAAGGTCCCCCAAAATCAATGTGGATCCGCTCCCAAGGTCGTGTAGGTGCTGGCCATTGTTCAATTTGCTTGACCGGCTCGGTTTGATTGTGTTGGCATGCTCGACAAGTCTTTGCCAATTGCTCAATATCGCTTTCGATACCCGGCCACCAACAGTGTCGCCTTGCCAATTGCTTCATTCGGACCGTACCCCAATGACCATTATGCAACATGATCAAAACTCGTGATCGTAACTGTGTCGGTACAATCACTCGAGAATACGCATTAGTAGTTTCGTAAATAATAACGTCCCTGTATACTGAGAGTCCGAGTCTTCGAGTGTAGAACGACTGAAGTTTCGGATCCTTGTTATTGTCTGGCCAACCATTTTTAATCATCGTCCGTACTTTCAGTAATAATGGATCTGTGGCCGTGGCTTTGGCGATCTGCTGCGCATTAACTGGAAATCTCTCTACAGCATCATTTAAATCTTGCTCTACATTAAGATTAAGCAGTTGGACGCTTTTGTCAAAATTGAGATCGGGCCCCACTGGTAATCGTGATAACGTCAGCATTGGCGTGCTTTTTCGTTGCCCTATGCCGAATTGTATAATTGTAGTCCATTAAGAAAATCGCCCAACGTTGAAGACGTTGTATTGACATGGCCGGTAATCGCTTACTGGGATTAAATATTGTAACAAGTGGCTTATGATCCGTTTGCAACTCGAACAATCGACCATTCACGTACTGGTGGAAACGTTTTATTCCAAAAACGATTGATAACGCCTCTTTTTCAATTTGGCTATACCGTCGCTCATGATCGTTTAACGTTTTAGAAGCAAACGCGATCGGATGCTCTGATCCATTAGCGTTCTGATGCGATAAAACTGCTCCAATGCCATACGATGATGCATCGCTCACCAATATAAGTTTTGATTCCGGCCGATAGTGGACTAATGTTGTTGGACTAATGTTGTTGCCTTAATGATGTGCCTCTTGAGATTCTGGAAAGCAGACTCCTGTTCATCTCTCCAAACGAATGTTGCCCCTTTATTCATTAAGCGGACCTGCACAGTTTGAAAAGTTAGGAATATAACGACCATAATAATTAACCTTGCCAAGGAAAGATTGTAGTTCATCTAAATTCTTAGGTCGTGGTAACTTCTTCACTGCTGCAATACCTGATTCTGAATACCGTAGACCATCCTTCGAAATGGTATTTCCAAGATAATCAACCTCGTGTTGAAAAAATGCACATTTTTGTAGTCTACATCGTAATCTACTGTCCTCTAGTCTCGTAAATAGTTTGTCCAATGTCCGAAAATGTTCCTCATCGGTCGAACCAGTAACAATAATATCGTCTAAGTAACACGCACAACCTGGTAAGTCATTGGTAATCTGTTCAATCAGGCGTTGAGAAATAGCCGGGGCACTAGCGATACCGAATGCAAGGCGTTGATATTGAAACAATTCATACGGGGTATTAATAACTGCAAGTTGTTTCGCATCATCATCTAGTTTGACTTGTAAATACGCATCAGCTAAATCAATTTTTGTAAAATATTGTCCATTACGTAGCTGCTGAAATAATTCTTCCGCTCGGGGAATCGGAAATTGTTCTATATTCAGTTGTGGATTAACAGTAACTTTAAAGTCGCCACAAATTCGAACCTGTCCGTTAGGATTTGGAACAACAACAATTGGAGCTGCCCAATCATTAAACTTAATTGAACGAATAATACCGTTATCCTGAAGTCGCTGTAATTCAGTCTTGACTTGACTTTGTAGCACGAATGGAATCGGTCGTGGCTTAAAGAAACGTGGCATTGCACCTGGCTTCAAATGCAACCTCGCTTTAGTCACGGTACATTTTCCAAGTTGACCATCAAATAAACGTTCATGTCGCTTGCCTATTTCACCGACCTGGGCCTGCTGAGCTGGTGTCTGCTCGGTTTTGGCTAATTCAACGACGTTGATCAACTCAACGTCCATCGTCGGATTACTGATTTCAAAACCAAACGCTTTGAACCATGGGGGTTCCAAATAAGTTGCCGGCGTCACGAGAGTCCGCTACCAACAATCGAAGTTGTCGAACTCGTTGCCCAATCCGCGCTTCACAGATGAACCATCCTTTAATCGATACCGCTGTATTGCAATAAGCTCGAATTTGACTATTAATTGGTTTAAGATTAGGATTGCCCAATGTTTCGTATGTTGTCAGCCCAATCACTGAAGTCGACGCTCCTGAATCCATTAAAAACTTAACTGAACAGCCATTGACCATGACGCTGATATGATATCGTGACCCTGGTTCATCCAATGGACCGTTGCCACTGGTGTTGAACAGTTGATGGAGTTGTTGTTGACCACCACCGTCACTTCGCTGCTTTGAACCGGATCGTCCTTGACTTTTGATCGACAAACCAATCGAATGTGGCCAGTCTTACCACACTTGTAACATTTCGACTTGCGATGAACGCAATCTGCTCGCTGGTGCTTGATTCCGCAGTCTGGACAAGATTGCCACTTAGTCCTTGGCTGACCCTTGCCGCTCTCAGGATGCTGTTGCTTGTTGTCATCGTTACGTCTTCTTAACTTCGATCGGCCTCGTCGATTGTAACTGTCTGTCATTCGGTTGATGTCCGTGGTTGATTCTTCACTGCCCATAAGCTGCTTTGCTGCCTGGGTAGCCTCATATACTTGAGCTACTTTTAGTACATCGTCTAGAGTTGGTTCTGCATTTTGTAACGCTATTGTTCTAACATGCTCATATGGTGTATGAAGAATAAGCATGTCGCGAATGTACTCATCAACCAGCGATTGTCCACAGCCTTCGCGTGGACAAGTGAAATGGCAGGCCTGTAGGCTGACCACGTAAGTCGGCTCTCCATTGTGCATGCGTTTGGCCTGGCTTCATAAGACATTTATTAAACTGATAACGTGCCATCAACACGTGTGTCGTTGTCTTGAAATGTGTTGTCAAGGCTGTCGTTAGTTCGTTGTAACCGATGCTTTCCAAATCGTGATCGCCATGGAGCTTCTGCAACAATTTGTACGTGTCATTGCCAATCCATGATAAAAAATATGCTCGACGCTGATTATTGTTGATAATTTGATGCGCTGTAAAATGTTGTAGCAGGCGGTTGAAGTAAGTATCCCAATCATCATTGGGAGTAAATGCTGGAAAAGCAGGCGCATTGGTTGAAACAAAATGTTCACCAGCCTTTGCTGTGCCATCACCCGCTGCTGTTGCACTAGCTGTCATTCGAAGTAACTGATCCATTAATTGTCTGCGCTCCTCTCGGTCTTGATGTTCACGTTCCTGACGTTCTTGAATCAATAACGCTACCAACGTTTTAATCGGATCATCTTGTCTAGACCCTACCTCTTCCGTTTTAGGCATTGTGGTCTGTAAAGATAACTTTCTCTGGCACTTTCAGATCCTATCCCATCCTCGTCGCCAATTATTATAGACTTTTATTTTAATTTCAATTTTAATGCTGACAGATGTCTACATATTTTTATCAATTAACAACTACTGTTTTGTTTTAACATTAAATCGTTTCTATGTATACGGTTTCTACGAAGAACACAACATTTGAACACAACAAGATGTAAAGTTGTATTATACGGGTTTTATACAAGAAATAAAATTCATAAAATACCGTATGTATTAAACTTATTTTATACTATTGTACTTTAACGTGACGGTAACAAATGAGGTTATGAGTGATATTCATACAAATTCTTTTTATTTATATTAGTATGTGTTTGTTTTTCATTAAATTTAATTAAATAAAGAATTATTATTTATTTTTCAAGAATGACTTGCTTCAGAACTTGGCATAAATTCTTATTACATACTTGTATCTTAAAATTTAGTTTCAAATAATTTTATTTTCCGCATTTTTTTGTTTTCAATTTTAGGATAGAATTCAATATCACAATAATTTTCTTCCTCTTGTTAATGTATGTGTTATTTTATTTTAAAAATTATTCTCTTTACAGTATTCAACGTCTGAGTCTGTACTTAAGAGCAACATTTTATAAAAAATAGGAATAATATTTAAGAGCGTATAAGCAGTGGTTTCTAATTGTCTCGACCAACAAATAATATATCATTGCTTAAGTTTATTTATTCATGAGTTTTTTTTTGTTTAATTGTAGCGTACCTACATGGAAGGTTAAATTGCCAGCCAAAGCTAATTTGTTGCACTTAAAAATTACTTCAAATTGTACTTTAGTCGGAAACATCGTATTGGAGCGATTTAACAGAGAAATATTAAAAAGAAACTTAAGAAAGAAAATTAAACTTAAAAAAACTTAAAATTAAACACAAATACTTTGCGCCTTAAACGAATAATTTGTGCAATAAGATAATAAGAATTTAGCAATAAACAAATATTTTTTTAAAATATTACATTGAGCAATGTTTTATTTGTATTACATACTAAGATTAATTTTTTGTGTATTCAAGTATTAAAGAGTACTCCTTTAATACAGTAAAACTCGGATATAACGAGGGCTCAAGGGACCACGCTCATTGCTTGTTATACGCAAGTGCTCGTTATAAAATGAAAAAAATTAAATGCATATGTAATATGTACTATGAACACCAAAAGAATCAGGGACAACTGTACACCTGCATTTTGAGGTTATTTAATAAACTAATAAGTTTGAATACAACTTTAAACAATTCATTTTGCTTGTTTTATGGTAACGTAAAAAATACACAAAAAAGAATGAACAATTTTTTTTAACAACTAATTCGTCGTATTTAGATTTTTTGTCGGGCATAGTACGTACTTCTAGATCAAACAAAAAAATATTTTCAAATTTTTTGAAATTAAGTTCGCTATATGCAAGGTAAAACAAAGAAAAAATTACAAAATTGGTCTCTATAAGCAAGTTCTCGTAATAAGCGAGCTTGTTTTAAACAAATATTTTTATATGTAATTTACCATATCGCGAAACGGGACTTTTCAATTTCCTCGTTATAACCGAGTTTTCGTTATAACCAGTGCTCGTTACAAGCAAGTTTCACTGTATATAATTTTTAAATTAACCCGCTTACTTGATTAGTAATAAGTAAAGGCAACCCGCTTACTTGATTAGTAATAAGTAAAGGCAACCCGCTTACTTGATTTAAAAGAAAAGTATTAAATTTTTTAAATAATTTTTTTTTCAGATATGGGTTGTGATACACGGTTGAAACGAGAAAAAAAAATGCTATTTAATCGTACAAAAATTCAATATGGCGTCCATTTAAAATAAGAAAGTTGCTATCAATATCTTGACAGCCGCTATCTTGAATTTTATTTTGACTGTATTTTCAGCTGTATTTTATCAAACATAGTAACTTTCATATGAAACATTTTTTCATATTTTTATAATTGCGAAGCTATTGGACATTAAAGAAAATAACGATTTTCAGTTTTTCTGCGATATCTGAACTGTTCGGAATTTTCAAATTTTCTCAACGGACTCTGAATCAGCACATAAAACTGCAAAATATTGCCCATTTAACCAAATCTCTATCTTCACTAATAAGAAAGTTACCCATGGTAGCCTACTCAATCTGGGACACACTGTATACTTGTTTATAAGAAATGTAAATATTCACGTAAATTGTAAATTTCCATTGTTGATACGATAATTAGAAATAAGAATAATAAATAAATTTGTTCTTGGGAAACTAAAAAAGTACAAATAAAATAAAAAGAATGCTAAACAGATAACAGCCTTATGACATAAAAACTGAAATAAAAGATAAAGTACCCTAATGAAAACAAAAATAACGAGAAATACTATAATGTGATGGCAGCGCGTGTAATCCAAACGCTAGCATACAAGCGACTGCCGGTGTCATCACCGCATCCCCCCACTTGATTATACAGAGTGTCGCTAAATTCCGTGGACATGGCTTAACCACAGATTCCTGGGCTCAGTAGTAATCATCAGTATAAGATGATTTAGTCCAACTTATCTATATCCAAAAGTGCTTCGTTAAGTCGGTATTCTGCTTCAAAGTTAATTTTTCTTATAATAAAAGAATGCTTGAATTAATTTGGATGATATTTGGTATAATTTGGTATAATTGGTACGATGATAAGGTAAATCACATTTTCAGATGGTTTGAGTAAATTACATTGGATCGCTAGTGTGAGAAACAAGCTTACCGCTGTACAAATATTGCAATAACTCTCTTGAGTTTAGGAAGGTAACATTAATTAGGCAATTTTTAGAAT
The DNA here is from genome assembly GCA_958336345.1 of Dorcus parallelipipedus. Lineage (NCBI taxonomy): Eukaryota > Metazoa > Arthropoda > Insecta > Coleoptera > Lucanidae > Dorcus > Dorcus parallelipipedus. The sequence goes on from OY284479.1 coordinate 16,842,930, forward strand.
GAAGCATTCGTTAGGAAACTTTTTTTAATCTTTGTAATTTTTGACATTTCTTACGATGTTACGATTTAGTCAAAATAAAAAAATCCAAGAGGTTGCAGCGTTTCTTATTGAAAACAGGTACACTATAATAGGCTGCATAGAAAAACAAATACCTGCTACATACATAAATATTTTTTTTTCGTTAAGAGGCATTCATTAGTGAACTTTTTTTCATCTTTACAACTTTTGATACGATTTTTTCAAAAAATGTTCAGCTCCGAAAAGTGCCCGTGTGCACGTGTTACAATTTTGGTTACAAATTAGAAAAAACAGCCATTTGGATTTTTCTATTTTTTGACTAAACCATAACAAGTGTCAAAATTTGCAAAGACGCAAAAACGTTCACTAATGAATGATTCTTTCTAAAAATAAAATATTTATCCATATGAAAAGTATTTGTTCTTCGTGTATGGGCTACTTTTTTCAATAAGAGGCGCAGCAGCCACTTAGATTTTTCTATTTTGTGACTAAACCGTAAGAAGTATCAAAAATTACAAAGACACAAAAAAGTTTCTTAATGAACGCTTCTTTCTAAAAACTTATTATCTAAAATTATCTTCATAACATCCAAAAAGTTATTGCGAAATCTGTGCTGTGGTAACCCTGTTTTTCACACTAGCTGTCTACTCCAAATTAATAAAATCATCTGAAAATGTGACTTACCTTCCTGTAGATACTCATGCCAAATATCATACAAAGTGGTTCAAGCGTTCTTTTGTTATAAGAATATTTAACTTTTTTTTCAACAACTTTGAAGCAGAATACTGACTTAACGAAGCAATTTTGGATATAGATAAATTGGGTTAAATCTTCTTATTTTGAGCCCAGGAGTCTATGGTTAAACCATGTCCACGGAATTTAGCGACACGCTGTATACATTTGCCGATGCTTGACGATTTAAATTCTGTGCCTACTTATAGCGTTTTTCACTGGGACTAAATTGTACACTGAGTGCGCACTCAGAATATTCTCATCCTATTTTAACCTCATATAATGAAACGGGATGGAGATATTCTGAGTACGCACTCAGTGCACAGTGAAAAACGCTATTAGAGTGGTTTCATCTGTATATTCAACGAATGAAAGGATACAAATCTACAACTGGTATCGAGTAGGATCCAGTTTAAGGCAATTAACAATTTTTATGACCGTTTGGGATATGTTCTCAAACTTCCAGAAAACTGATTAATGATTATTTTTATCTATTTCGGAAAAAGAGCTTCAGTGCTAGACAAACAAGTACGAATGTTATCCATAGTAACGAAGCTCACATACCACAACATATTAAGCCGATTTTAAAAAACTCACCTTCAGTACAGTAGCAAGGATGCATATGTTCTACGCTAAAAAATTCTCACTGTATAGGTTATGCTTTAGCTATACTGAACATTACAGGCAAGTCAAATCAGTAAGTGATTAAATTCACTTACGTAGAATAAATATTAGAATATAGAATATTAGTGAAATACTCAAAATTACAGACACAATTTATTAAAAGCATTCATTCGAGTCAATCGATCATTAGTGTCATAACAAACGTCAGACAAGTGTCAGATGCCGAGATCCATATGTTTCCTGTGCCTCCTTTTAAATCACTCCTCATTGGTGGACTATTGCGCATCCATTTTAGCGTGCCACCTTATGTATTTACACAGCATGGGTTAACCCAAACTCTTAAATTATAACGTCAATGTCTGAAAAGCACTATCTGCTGCGATTGCGAATTCAGACGTTTCCCTGGCATTTTTCTACAAATTTACCTGAATGAATGCAACTAAATTAATAGAAAATTTATAGATAAACTTGTCACGACGCACAGTGGATGAAATGTGACAACTAGCTGGACAAAACTTTTTTTTTTGATAAATTGGTTTCCTGATATTAAGGGCCCCACACACCTCGTTCTTTTTCGACAGTTTTACCCGACGGGTAAAATTGCTGGAACGAACGGACGATAAAACCGAGGTGTATGGACATAAACCGACGTGTTTCCCCGTCGTGTCAAAACATCAATCGGTTTGGATATTTTCATCGGTTCACGCCATCCGTTCGGGTAAACACGAGGTGTGTGGACAGGAACCGACGTGTTTTTGCAGTGTCGGCGCAGACGGGTCGGTGGTCTTTTGCACTTTCATGTGTGGTTAGAGGTAAAGAGGCGCATGGCAGATTTTAGGCCGCCACTGCCAACAAACAAGTTTCGTTCATTGCGCTAAACTGTTTGGTGACACGGCTTCCAAGAACGAAGTGTAGGGACTTTCATCGGTTTCGTTCATCGTTCCAGCAATTTTACCCGTCGGGTAAAACTGTCGAAAAAGAACAAGGTGTGTGGGGCCCTTTACAATTAAATAAGAAAACATTTTTTTTTTAACAATTAACAACGGTTATACTTAATTTATGTTAAAGTAGCTCATAATTACTTAATATCCTTGTATTCTTTTCACAGATTAACATGAAATTTTTCCTTTATTGGAAATGGTGCTTTATGGTGCTACATTTCAAATTTCAAACAAAAAAAACATTTTTAGATGTTCATTTCAATTTGGACGATTATACAGTGTCTTTCAAAAAGTGTGCTACAAATGGGAATTTTTTTTATTATCGGTTTTTATAAAAATTTATTGACGCAGAACGCTTCTGCATCCCTTAAAGTCAAATTGGAAAATGTCAGATGAAATTTATCTTGAACGGTATACAGCGTGGACACCGAAAAATGAAGACGGCTTAAGAGTAAAGTACCCTTATTTTACAAGACACAACAAAATATCATAAGAATAAGTTGTTCAGAATTAAAAGTTATAGCAAAATATGAAATTACAGCCTTCTACCTCAAAAATAAAAAAATCACAGTTTATTGTGAACCACTCTTTATACGCACTACATTAGGAAATACTGGTTGGATTAAAGTGTCCGCCAAAATAATATTAATAGGAAAACATTAAATGAGTTCTTATTTCTCAATTATTTTATTTGGTTTTTAGTGATTATTTCAATGCGTTCGGAAACTTTGTGCTTTCTTGTAGCATTCATCATTCTACATTAAAAATTATGATACATTTAAACGAAGTTACATTTTCAATGATTTACTGTGAAGAATACTAAAAATTATAACCTTTATCATTAAAAATAGTAAATAGTAATTCATGATGTATAATTAGCTCCATTCCATTAATAATACTTTTGTAGAAATAAGATTATTTATTTGGGATCTCATGTAGTCAATTTCTTCTTCGGAATTAGATTTTGTTTCTTTTTTGAATTGAAATCGGATTGGTCTGCAATACTTTGCTGATGATGGCCGCGGATTTTTCCAAACTATTAAATTTTCGGTACTATTTTCTTTATATGTGTTGAGTTGTAGAGGCACTAATGAAGTAAGTAACATATCTGTATCAGAAATGCTATCATGTTATGCTATGTAATCTTTTATGTCTAGCATTAATCTGTTAGTAGTAATGTTTAATAAAGGTTGCAGTTTTATTTCAGCTGAATTTTCTGAAATGGTAACGTCTTCTTTTGGGGGATAACAATTATCTTTTTCTGTTTTTACAGATGATATGGCAATAGATTTACGCCTTTTTCAATAATTCTTTGTCTTAATGAATTATACTGATGTTTACTTAAGTTCAGATCTATTATTAGAGCTAATGCCTCAATAGCGGAGAATTTTGGATTTTTATCACCGGGGGAAGCCAGAATTTTTTTCATTTTGGTAGCCCTAGTTGGCGAAGTTTCTGTTGCTTGCTTTACTATTTGAGCTGCATCTCTCTTTCCACAGGATATTAAACTAAATCTAGCTGCCAAGGTAAATTCTTCAGTTTTATGTGTCTCAATTAAATTTTGAAGTTTCCTCTTTTTTGTTTTCATACTACTATTTTTAAATAATTAGCTCTACTCGTGGGCTGTTTCCTTACTTGCAGGCAATTTTGAAATATTTAAGTTTTGCTTTAACCAATGTGAGTGTTTCTTAGACAAATGCGACCAAGCTCTCTTGCACTTCTTCCATTTTTTATCCAATTGAGAACAAAAATTAAAAACCGCCGTAGATATATCATATTGCATTTCGTTTGGATGTAGCTGGCTTTCTAAGTAATTATATAAGATTTTACGGAATTGGCCTTCAAAAGATATATAGGACCATTTTCTTTTAGGATTTGAAATAAATCTTCTCTAGTTATATCTGTAAAGCAAATAATAATTTTTTATTTTTATCAATAAAATTTCACATACTTTATCTTAATGACCATAGAATAATGACATTGTAAAAAGAACGTAAAGTGTTTGATAATTGTCAGTCAGCTTACTGGAATATTATAAAAATCAATAAAAGCTCCATCTCACAGCCGAGCTAGACTCAAAAGATTCTGGAAACCTTGACTGAAAGACTGTTGTTTTGTTCAAAATATTAGATAAAATTTTTATTTAGATGTACTTAAAAATACGGATATTTGAAATTCGTAATTTAAATAGAGATTTCCAGTAAAAATAATTATAATGTAAATATGTATGTACAATAAGTGAACAATTCCAAAATACGACAATTTAAAGCTCTTAATCGACGTGTTCAAGCGTTTTTGCAAAAAGAAAATATTTTAAGAAAGGTTTAAGATGTCCCATACTTTTTACCCACGCTGTATATTATCTGATGGGATAATATATTATATTTATTCATTATATGTTTACGATTTTTTAGTATTAAACGTATTTAATTTTTTATGAAATGATTATTATCTCCTTTTCTCGAATAATTTGCGTTTTGATTGAAAATAGAATATTTGATGATACCTACTGTTTTAAGAAAACATTATTCAATAAAATATCAAACAAAAGATTAAGATAAATTACCAAACTTCAATTTGCATTCCTTTTCAACTGGCAGTCACCGACGTCTGCATAGATGTTAATATTTACCTATACATATTCACCTTAATAACAGATATTGTTTTTTTGGACAGCCATAATTTCAAAAATGGCGAAAAAAAGCAAATGGGATAACAAAAAATCAAAACTTCATTATGTCCCGAATAAATGAAAAAAGTTTCACCAATACCATTTTTGACCATTTTTTTCAAGATAGATTCAAACAAAATCAGAAATCTGACGTTTAAAATTCAGAAAAAAAAATTAATTTTTAGCAATTGAAATAAAATATTATTAATTATTTGCGTAAAAAGAACTTACCTGAATCCATAATTAGATAATAGGTACACTTATTTCTAAATTACAATTACAAAATGAATTAAAAACGCTTATTTAATAAAATGTCATAAGATTAGTTGTGTTTTGGTATTTTTGCTTTGACAAGTTAACTATGTTGTTTTCATGGCTCACTTCGAGTGAATTATGTAATTGGATATACTATAAAATATGTATTTATCTTCATCGATATGAACCACAAAAAAAATGTTTGTGTCAAAGTGCTTTTTACACTTTTGTCCAGCTAATTCCGAAATTTCACCCACTGTGCGACGTATGAAAGAACGACAATTGCCCTTACAAGAGCATATTTTACAAAATATAACAATCATTAAAGGCGTTTTCGGAAAATAACTCTGATTGGAAAGATTAACCCTAGCGAGTTAGTAGTCAGGTTGGTGAATTTTCGAACGCGAATATGGTTGTCAGGTCAAATTTATCAGGCCAAATTTATCAAACCCATCATTTTGTGCAAAATAATTCACAAATAATTAAACAGATCAAATTATTCGTTAGTACATGTCACACATTTCAAATTACCCAAACTTCAAAAAAGGAAACAGATAAACATAACCTCATAACAAAACCTAGTAACCCTACTCAATAGCGCGGTGAATTGAATACTAACGGTGGCAGCATTTCGACAATCAAGATATCGAGCCGTTACATCACCGCATACCCGCTTCTCCTTTTACACATTGGGTGCGTTCCGAATTAACGTCGGGCGTACAACTTTTTACCTCGCGCATCATTTTCCCATATAAAAATCATGCGCGAGGTAAAAAGTTGTACGCCTGACGTTAATTCAGAACGCACCCAATTATTAACCAATATTAACTGTCATGGTTGACAGTTGTATTAGAGAGAAGCGGGTATGCGATGACGTAACGGTTCGCTACCTCGCTTAAATGCTGCCACTAGTGATGGGACTACGACGCTACTCGGAAGTCGTGACACTCGCGTCATGACACTTACACTCGTCCGGAATCGAGTACTCGTGACGCTACTCGCTTTTCCGATTTGCAGCGAACGCTAAGAAATCGGTATCAAATGGGAAACATGCTTCTTTTTGATTTTTTAAATAAACTTTACGACAATAATTTGTGCTATCCTATACCTATCAGTTATATCGAGTGGTTTTGATTTAGTTATAAAATTATGGTTTTCGAAATTGTCAAAATTCTAAAATTAGAAAATTAATCAAGGTTTCAATGAGATTTTGTAACGTTTTTTGTAGGTTTCCGAACAATGTCAAGGCTAGAAAATAACTACTTTTTTTTAAATGTTGGGCTTCGTTTAATGTTCGACAGGATTCGACACTACTCGTGACATAGTGTCATGACGCTCAGATTTGCGAATATCGAGTAGCGTCACGACATTCAACGCTAGAAATCCCACCACTAGCTGCCACCGTTAGTATTCAATTCACCGTGACTACGGAATACAATCCCGTGATCCCGACCGATTTTTGATTCCGAAAATCCCGGGATTTTCGGGATTGCCCAGCAGTATTTAAAAATATGATATGATTCATTATTAAACTAATGAAAAATAATATTCATTAATATTATTAATATTTGTTGACAATTCCTCCAACACGCGCTGAAGCTGAACGAGCTTTTTCGGCAGCCAATTAAATCGACCAAAAAATAAGAAGTCGCCTAGGAGACGATACTCTTAATGCACTGATATTTTTAAGATTATACTTTCAAAAATTAAGTTAAAATACTTAATATGTATTTATTGTATCTTATCACATTTATTTTGTATATACCGGGTGCCCGGATTTCGTAGGGACAACACGGGTAACTTTTGTATTATAAAGAGATAAAGAGATGGTTAAATGAGTGTGGTTTTGTTTTGCCAATAAAAATATTTAAATTACTATACAAATTAATTCAAACCGCATCTAAATATCCGAAGTAACAAAAAACTTACGGCAAATAAAAGAAATTATGAACTTTTTTTTTTATTTTAACCAAGTTGGCTATGACAAGTAAAATTTGAAAATATATTCTCAATGAGCTCTTGAACCCCGCACCTTTTTACTAATTTAACCATCTTTCTGTCTCTTTGAATAAAAAAGTTATCCATGTTGTCCCTACGAAATCCGGGCACCCTGTATATAGATTTTTTTTAATTTGGTTTAAAAAGTATTAGCTATTTATTAATTATATTCAGAGGAAAAATATAGTTTATTTGGATTTTTAAGAAACAATTTCGAATAAATGATTTGTAGTTTGAATAATAAATTTAATTTTATTAATATTATTATTTTCAATCCCGGGATGACTTACAGAAAATCCCGAAATCCTGGGATCGAAAATATAGCTCGGGATTGTATTCCCTAACCGTGACTCAATAGCACGGTGAATTGAATACTAACGGTGGCAGCCATAGAGAAAGTAAGTGAAAGAGGATCAACTCTGTGTAAATTTTTTGGCGGTAGCGGAGACACTAAGGGCGGTTCCCGGAACTATTGTCGCCTTAAACGGTAATTCAGATATCTACTTTACCCGTAACTAAAGAGCGCGTAAATTTCAAATTGAATAATAGTACGTATACATATCGATGAAGTTCTGAAAAGACAAAAGCTCCAAAATAGTCAATGTTGACTATTTTGGCGATTACATCTTTTCAGAATTTTATCGATATGTGCGTAACAGGTATTATTAATAATAATAATACTATAAATAATTGATAATAACATAAATAATTTTTAATTAAAACTCTTAAATGGTTTAATTGTGCTGTTTTATTATATAATAAATAAACAGGATTGAACAAGAAATATAAATATTTAAATAAATAACGAACAAACTTTAATACAAACTCTGAAAAGTGAACAAAAAATAAATAGGTATGAATCAAGAATGAAATTCAAATATGTACGTAATATAAATATTTACAGTTACTTATGTAAAAACTTTCTCATTCTGCTTTGCTTCTGTAAAGCAAGTTTTGAATTTTTTAAATCTCTGAAACTTTTCTTAACAACTGTATTCATCATAACTTTTAACAGATAACGTTGAACTAATTCTTTATCTAAATCACATGAAAACCAATCAAAATTAACAGAATGTAATAAAAACATGGGCACTCTTGTGACAAGTCCTTCGCTTATAATGAGTGTGGATAATTGAGTGATTTGAAGAGACCACAAACATATGGCAATGAGGAAACACTCCATATTGCATGTTGCATATGTGACCAGGGTACGACAAATGCTGCAACATTGAAACAACTTATTGAAGAGTGCCATACTGATAGGCCAGGTCCTTTTTTCACAGTAAATGATCAAAAAGTTGTTGCTCTTCATGATCCTCCACACCTTTTAAAGAATACTAGAAGTGCACTAAAGTCATGCAACATAAAATTTGATGAGAACAAAATTGCTAAATGGGAACATATTACCTATTGAATAATGAATCATAATTTTGATAATCAAAAAAGGTTTCAAACTTTGTACAAAATTAAACACGATCACTTATTGTTGCAGCAATCACATCTTAAAATGAAAGTATCTATTGCTGCCAAAACTGTGAGTAATACAGTAGCGGCTTCTCTTGAAACAATGGGCGCGTTTAGCGAACGTAGCAGCTGAGAAGCAGCAATATGCTTTGCTTAATGTGCTTACAAGTAGCACAAATGATTCGCTGAACCGTAAATCCGCTGTTTCTGACTCACGAATTTACCGGGATTTTGTTACGTACCATTATTTATTATTTTATTCAGTATTACTTGGTCTTTCAGAAATAATACTGTTTTTGGAGGAGCTTGTGCCATGTTTATAAGTTATAACTAATATTTTAGGTTAGAAAATATTCAATTTTTAGTCAAGGCCACTTATGCAGCACATTTAGCTTGAAAGGCAGCGATGTTTTAGAACGCTGACTAAATTTCTAAGCTGCTGACTGACAGCATAGTACAGCGTAATCGTTTAGCGAATGCAGCAGTGGTAGCAACTCAACATGTTGCGTTCGCTAAACGCGCCCAATGAGTATTTTTGAGTTGATAAGCTTTTCGATTCTTTTAATGACGTTTCGTTATTCTCAAAAAGCGGCAAAGCTTTAAGATGTTGTGTTAGCAACAAAAGTAAACACGTTCACTTTTGGTATTCGATACTGGAAAAAGAAAAAGTTGGGAATTTTTTGATATTAAAACAGGTCGTGTTTCACGAGCACCAAAATGTAAAGAAGGATGGATTCAGACAATACAAGGTGCTATTATGATTTGGAATATCTGTCAAGAAGCTGGCTTTAAATTTCTTAGAACTCGAGCATTAAATCAAGACTCTCTAGAAGATCTTTTTAGTGTTATTAGACAACATGGAAGAGCACACATTAATCCGTCACCTTTTCAATTCATAAGTGCTTTTAAAACTGCAATATTAAATGGCTTTGTTGCTTCACCAACTTATAATTCTAACTGCGAGGATGATAAAATTAATATTTTAGAAAATTTGAATGACTTCTTGTTAAACATTCCACCTCGAACGAAAACGTTTTCAAACTTTACTAGTTGTGAATTTGATTTGAAAATTAATCCACCCGAACTAAATTTAGCTAATGATCAAGCATTGGCATATGTTCGTGGTTTCTTCGTTAACAAAATTTTTAATTACACTTGTGATATTTGCAAATCTAATTTGTTATGTGAAAATGTTTTACCTCACCATACATTTACCATGTTTAAAGAATTTGAAGATTTCAAAAATAGTTTAAAATATGTTAGCGAATCATTATGTACTTTTGTTGCACACGCATATGATATTATTGTTACTGTTATAAAAAATCATGGTCACTACAATAACATCTATGAAAAACTCTTTCATCGATAATTCGAAAGGGTCATCGTACACAGTGACATATAAGTTGGTCTCTCTTAAAAGGACATTGCTGTTGCCATACTCTTCGTAAATTATGTCCCTTGATATTTCCTCGCAATCGATTATTCTTCCTATTGACGTCTTTGATTACCTCATACAGCTTTACTTTGTCATATTTACCGCTGTTAACCAAACGCCATGCCTTCTCCTTCTTGTGTTTATACATCTGATTCAACATTGCCTGGTTTTTAACAACGTTCTCCGCGCATATGTCCAGAAGGCTCTTGCATTCTTTCGGTGCATTTCGGGCATTCTTGCACAAATTCGAAGTTCCGCTGCAATCATTGCGCTTACGCGTGTACGAACGCGACGAGAAGCCTTTCGTGTACGATTTTCCTTGGTTGGTCGAGGAATCCGTGAAAAATAAGATAATCTAAATTAATATTTAAGAACGTGCAGCTACTAAAAATAAGGCAATTACAATGTAACCCTTCATCTACATTTATTTAGGCTGGATTTCAGCATCAAAGTAATGGAGACTTAAAATTAATTTCACTTTCACCTGTACAAATAGCATAGGCTAACGGCACTAAATTATAAGTCTAGATTATGCAATTATGAGTCGATTATGCGTATATCTGTAATGATGGTAAGATCTCTAACCCTGGTTTGCACTGAACAAAAAGAAGAAAAGAACTCAGGATTTATTACCTTTAATAAATAAACAGTTCGAAAACATATACAAAATTTTCTTCGAAAAAATCAAAACGAGTTAAATTCGTTCAAGAAATGCAAATTACAGTCCGCTCTATCGTCCCAACATTTTTGTTAATTGAGGTTATGTCTTACAGAGAACGCAGAATCGACCAATTACTTCGATTATGGAGTTCAGACAAATTTTATTATAATATTTCATAAAAGAAATTTATAAAAAAAACTAAAGTAAAAATTACATTTACATTTTTAAGATTACTTACCGTACGACCAGTCTACGACGTTTAAACACAACTCCACTCAGAAAAAAAAATGCATTGAATTAACAAGAAATATTGCTATTGACTGTATTTAATCAAAAATATTTTGTTAAACTTGCCTTTTTAATGCATTCTTTTTTCTGAGTGTGACATATAGGTGTGACAACAAAATAAACAATCTGAACTTAGCGAAGGAATGAACTAGAAATTTCCATTCTAACCAACCATCACATCAACATATCGTAAAAGAATTCCCTAGAATCACTAACGCACCGAAGGGTGGTTCTACGAACTAACAATGATCTTCCCAATATATCTATCTCAGTAAACAGTCTTTCCTTATTTTGTCTATGGTGGCAGCATTCAAGTGAGGTCGCAAACCATTACGTCATCGCATACCCACCAAAGATACCCACTTCTCTCACTAACATATTAAGGGTGCGTTCCGTTTCACGCATACGTTACTTGAATCTGCATTCAATTCGATGCGTTTGTAAAAGCGTTCCGTTTTAAATTTGCCGTTGATGCGTCAAATGAATCGGAACGCTTGATACAAATTTTTGTTAAGGGAGGATGACAATATATTTCTAACAGTGATTTAAAATGTTCACACTACTTGTAAAATAGTATTAAATATATCCATTTGAATTAAAAATTAAAAAAAGACTAACTCTGATTTAGTTTTACTGCTGTTTCAGCAATATGGAGTTAAAATTGTAATCTTCCGTTTATTAAGACAATTTTCACGAAATCTATTTTAATTACAAAAAGAACTTGCTTCTGTTTGCTTAAAAAGACCCAATCAGTTACTTTAACCTCCCAGGATACAACAAGCGCATCAAGTGCACTTCATTTTGACATGAGGCGTTTGATGCGTTAAAATAGTCTCCAACAGGGACTTCATTTGCATTGGTACGTCAGTGCGATGCGCACTACCAATGTTTAACGGAACGGTTTTTGTACGCATTAAACGCATAATGCGATTAATGCGGTGAAACGAAATGCACCCTAACTGTCAAGCAACCATTAACTGTCACGGTTGTCAGTTTGGTTGACAGTTAATGTTGGTTGTTCGCTAAAGGCATTTGATGAGAATTTTTTTAATTCCTGAGTTTATGAAGTGTTTTTTTTTTCTGTTCAGTTGCTGTTGTTCGTTTAACTATACCGTTATTTTTGTTGTTGACTTTGGTGTATGCGAATTCATGCCCGTTTGTTTCTCGCATATTTAAACAGTATAAATATGCCTGGAATGCGTTGTGCCGTTGCCGTTTGCAATAATACTTGGGAAAAAACAAAAACGAAGGATCAGAGCTTGAAAATGTTTTCACCGATTCTCAAAAGACATCAAGAGACGTGAAATTTGGATCACTGCTTGTCGAAGAAGTGGTGAATGGAATTCAAATACTAGTTATGTTTGCAGTGTACATTTTTCTAAAGACGACTTTCAAGTTGATTTACGTTCGTCATTGATGCCCAATACTAATTAAAAACATACTGAGTGACTTTTATCATTTCTTGCCATGAAATCTGAAAGGCATATCTTACGAGTAGCTTAAGTGAAAATTACTTTCAGATGTCAAAACAAATATGAAAACATATTTGTTTACACATCTTATATGACTTTAATTTTAAAGTCTTCTTTAAATTCCATTATGAAACTGACCCTCAGTAATATATTTTTAAAAACATTCCTAGTACTATTTTGTTTTCATACATCAATATTAATGCAATATAAAAAAATATACTGTAAATCAGCAACAATAGGCACAATATTGCGTTAGAAGGATAAGTGGGTATGCGATGCGATAAGTGGGTAACGGTTCGCTATTTCACTTGCCGAAATGCTGCCACCGTTAGTATTCAATTCACCGTGACTCAATAGGCCTTTTCGGAAACTCGCTCGGAGCATAAGCCGGGTAGAAATATGAGAAACAACGACTCTGTTTCCCGTGTATGTAAGAGTGAGAAAATAAATTAACCGGGGTAACCCGAGCGAGTTTCCGAAAAGGCCTAATGACTAGAGTTACTTGGGTCGCATACCTGTACTAATTTTCGAATGCAGAACAAGTAACCAGGTTTAATATACGAACGCTTTTCCAAGAACCTGACTCCTCCGACTGAATTTCCGAAAACGCCTTAACACAACAAATTCAAATAACCTGGTTATGTTTGGTTTTGATTAACGCAGTACACCGTGGCAGATGATTAACATAAATATGTAAAGGGTTTTTACCAATACGGGTTATCTACAATTTTATTGGCATAAAAGTCTAAATATTCAAGAAAATTGGGAAATGTTTATTAAATATGAAAAATCTCAATTATGTGTGAAACACAATGTCGGCCAAATGACCATCGCGGTTCCTTTGGCAGGCCATAATCCGCTTGATGAAATCTCCCGCATGACATTTTCGCACGTCTCTCGGAAGTGCATTGGCCATCGCGTTCATGTGATTTGACGCCACTTGATTTTTTTTGTAGGGATATGTGAAGGGAAAGGTTTACACTACCCATCCACAGAATATTCAAGAACTCAAACTCGAAATCCAACTTGTCATCGGCGAAATTCCGAAAGACATGTGCGAAAATGGGAGATTTCATCAAGCGGATTGTGGCCTGCCAAAGGAGCCGCGGTGGTCATTTGGCCGACATTGTGTTTCACACAAAATTGAGATGTTTCATATTTTCATATTTAATAATCATTTCCGAATTTCCTTGAATATTTAGGGCCAGTTTTACAATCGTGGAATAAGAACGGAATAACTGTTCGCCAAATATCCTTTAATGTTCCTCTATATCTACGTCACACCGACGTCACATTATACCAATAATAAATGCTTATCCGACGATTGTAAAATCGGGCCTTAGAGTTTTATCCAATAAAATTATAGGTAACCCGTATTGGTAAATCCTTTATATTTAATAATAGCTGTATTCTTTCGATGTGAACGAAGTGAATGCAATCTGTAAAAGTGAAAATATTCAATTTGATCGTATTTTCTCGTTTGTGTTCAGTTCCCCCACTCTTGTGAAATAAGTGATTACATTCAGTTTTTACTGCACAAATAATTTTCCCGATCAGTTCGAAAGTGAAAGTGAACTGAATATTTATTCACTTTCAGTTTGTTCAGTTGAACACATTCACCTCGTTCAGATCGGAAGAATATCGAAAGAATTCAATATATTGAATAAATAAATTCATGTGAATTTGTAGGTCGTAATCTAATTTTTAACGCATTTTGGTATTAAACTTATGATATTTTAAGCATTAATTATTTATAAATTTATTTATTTATTTATTTATACTTAGTAGCATATTTTAGCAACCACAATTAATAATTCTCGTGGTCAAAGTGTTTAAGTTCAAATTTCGTAACCGTAAGGTTGCAAGATCAAACCCAGCCCATAACAATTTAATTTACTTTTGACACTTGTTTCAGACCTAATTCTTTCTTTAAAACGTTGGAATATTCTATCAGTCTTGTTTTGTTTATTTTAGTTTTTTTTTTTAATTTTTTATTTAGGCTGCATTTTAAATGTTCAGATAACTGTAGATTAGCTTACAAGATCAAATTCATCATTTATTATTCTTATTTATCAGGTATCTTTTCGTTTTGCCTGCTAATTCTAATGTTGGAAAGCCTCAGTTTAGAAAATAGAATTTTAGTTATTCGTCTGTACTTTCAAGGAAGTCATACTATTTTTGATTCTCACTGATAATTTTTGCTCATTCATAAGCAAGATAAAAAAAGTCACCTTTTTTTTTAGGAAATTCAAAAATTAGATTTCCCAGCGATTCCAAACAGCCTGGAAGTATCACGAGATGGCACAGTATTGACGATAACACACGCCAATAATGTAACGTTCCTGGACGCCGATTCCCTGAACAAAATAAGAGAATTTTCAGTTCCCACAACAGTGAATTCTGCCTCCCTCCACCACGACAAAACAATCTTTGTTGCTGGAGGCGATGATCTCAAAGTGTACAAGTTTGATTACACGACTGGCAACGAAATAGGTAAAACTTCTTTTCTTATAGCCGTTTTTTAACTAGGAGGAGTAATTTGAAATTTGCCCGACAAAAGCTCTCTCGTTTCATTACTATGCCATTTTTTGAGTTGTGCAACTCAAAAAATTGTCTCCAGCAATTTTTATATTACGTATTTAAGGCCGCTTTACGTAATTTCGTAATTTTCATTGCCTGCAATAAATAATTGCAGCGAAATCTTGATCAGCTGTGGCAACTTTCGTTGCATTGCAGAGAATAGCTCCGAACCTAACATTGCAATGGCAATTTTGGAGAATTTGTTGTTAATTTGTGAAATATCAACTTTATAAAAAAAGAACAAATAACAAACACTATTTACGTTCTTTTGAGACTCAGAGTAGGCCATGTAAGAGTGACATTTTTGTTGGTATCACTAAAAAAATACACTTGTTAGAAATTTGATTGTCGTTCATTTTTAATTTTATGGTTATATTTTTGAAAACAACCACTGGTACTGTTGCCAGTTCGACCGTGGCATATGACTGAAGTATTCCATGAAAACGCGCTTAGTTCTGCCTCTTATAATTTTTGGCATTTTGACAAGATTATTATTATAAAAGATGTATTTGCTTTAAAGTTACTTTTTATTTTAATTGTGCTTCCGTGGTCCACATTAGGTATGTATTGGCACAGACAATACTAAAGCAGACCCACCACGCATATTAGATAAATTACCCCGGCAACTAGGCAACTTGCATATATGGGAGTGCAAAAATGCACTTGGCAAGAGTAGCCCCCCCCCCTGGCTTATTGTATATGCAACCAACCGTAGTGACACCTGATTTAGTTGCTTGAAATTACCTATAGTGTTTTTTTTAAGAAAAAAGTAGTTAGCGCTGCGAGCGGAGACCGATTTACACTCGCAAAATTAATCGTGGGCGGTAAATTTGAATTCATTTAGAGCAATATCTACGACTCCAAATTCATTATTTGTAAATAACTGAAGACAAAACAAACCATATAAGTAGAATAATAATATATTGTACATACAAATATTCAATACATAAACTCAAATAGAATATAGAAATAAATTAATTTGAGAGATCGAATCGTAATATAGTCAAATTGGACATAACCTAACTATTAATTGTCAGCATGACATAGACATATTGCGGTGTTTATAAGCTGAACGAAAGATTTTTTCAATTTTTCATTAAGAAATAATTTTTAAATAGTAAAGAAAAATTTAGAGTAATGTATTATTTTTGTTATACGATATATGTTGTTTATACGACTCTTCCTAAAAATTTGATTTAATAAACCGTTGTTTCTATCACTTTCTACGAGTATTCTTCTTTATTTACATATACACGAACACGTACACTGACGCGGTAATTTTGAATGCAAGGGCTCGTGAATGCCATTTACATTCAAAACTTATCACAAGACGAATACACTCCACGAGAAAAAATCCAGCCCACAAGAGACACTGCAAAATACATCAGGAGAGGAGCAGGAGACGTTAATGACATCAACAAATTAAGAAAAGCAATAAACAAATAAGATTTAACTACAAACAAAAATAAAAATAAAGCTTTAGAAAATCGACGAAAATTACTCTGAGAAAGGCAACGAATGCTAAAATCTGAAAGAGTCTCAAAACACAGCATTAAATTGGCTTCACCCAACGTGGGGCCATAACACTGCATATAAATAAAAAAAAGTACAGTATTGCAAAATACTTAACACCGAAATTGTCTGAAGAGGACATAATCATACAATTAGTCCCGACATTTCGACCAAGAAATCATAAAAGCAGTGGCGGTACACAATATAACGACAATGACAAACTTTATTAATTTATTAAAAAGAGTCGATGCAGTACAGGAGAAAACAAGTACGCAAAACAGAACAGTAAATGCCATACAAGCGAGACCAAACCAAAGAAACAATAATAATAATAACAACAACAATAATAATAATAACAACCGTAATAACAATAACCGATACAATAATAATAATCAAAATAATTACAACAACAATCACAACCAAAATCAACAAAATTTTAATAGAAACAATAATTTATTATCAAAATACAAATAATAGAAGTGCAAATACAAATCAAAGTCCAAGAAGAGAGCAGAACATTTAAAACAAGATTTGAGGAAAAACCGAAAACGTTTGAAAGCAGAAGAAGCAGTGATTATTATGAAAAAATGGGAGCAATTCCAAAGACGAGTAAACCTACACAACACCCAGACGAAAGTATAACAGTAGCGGAAGTATACGACCAGGATTTTCGGTAAAGCCAGAAGCCAAAATACAGCAACATCTACATTTAAACAACTGCATTTTAGATGTTGTAGATGAACATTTTATAAATTTTGAATTGCCATATATTAACATCCAGATAAATAACATCAATATCTGTGCATTAATAGACACTGGAGCTGAAATATCTGTAATAAGCAAAAGCATTGTAAATAAACACAATTTGTCATAATTTTGTAAGGCGGTATCAAATAATAGGGAATTAAATGCTTACGAAAGTATTTTTATTCGAAAAAATAAAAATAATTTAATGAATTCAGATAATGGACCAATACCTAGTTCCGTATTATTTGATTTACTCTAATTTTGTAGGTTTTATGTACGGATATATATATATATATATACATTTTTAATCCAAGTCGAGATCCGGATAAAACTTGGACAACCTGAGATCCCCCATAGGGATTTTATTTTTCAGAGTATATTTCATGTCAATAGCCTATAAATGGTGACTCAAAGCGTTACTGCCACAGAGGGGTAAAAAAATTCAGAGTACATTTTTCTGTGATAAACATTGACTAACATGAGATCCATTAGAAAAACATGCACAGACGAGATCCGTTAGTGTATAATATGATATTTATGAGATAAGATGAGATCCTTCGGTGTTGCCAAATGTAACATAACCTTGAACTATATATTTCCGTGCGTTCACTCAATAGTTAATAAATTGCATGTATTTCCAGCTGTCAATGTGAATTTGTAAGCCCCAAATAAATTCTTGCAAATGTTTTTGGTTATAGTGGAGCAAAGTAGTAGCATTTTTACGATATTAACTAGTGAATAAAGTGGTTTTCGTGTCAATTGGAAGTTTCGTTTCATAAAAAAAAAAAACTCCAGCTGTCAATATGAATTTGTAAGCCCCAAATAAATGCTTGCAAATGTTTTTGGCTATAGTTGAGCAAACTAGCAGCATTTTTACATTACTATCTAATGAATAAAGTGGTTTTCGTGCCAATTGGAAGTATTGTTTCATTAAAAAAGAAAAAAAAATCCAGCTGTCAATGTGAATTTGTAAGCCCCAAATAAATTATTGCAAATGTTTTTGGCTCTAGTGAGCAAACTAGCAGCATTTTTACATTACTATCTAGTGAATAAAGTGGTTTTCGTGCCAATTGGGAGTTTCGTTTCAATTAAAAAAAGACTCAATGTGAATTTGTAAATCTCAAATAAATTATTGCAAATGTTTTTAGCTGTAGCAAACTAATATTTTTACATTACAATCTAGTGAATAAAGAGATTTTCGTATCACTTGGAAGCTTCGTTAGAATAAAAAAATTTAAAGAAAAATTCAACGTAAATTTGTAAGCCTCAAATAAATTATTGCAAATGTTTTTCGCTATAGCGGAGTAAACTAATATCATTTTTACATTATAATCTAGTGAATAAAGAGATTTTCATATCAATTGGAAGCCTCGGTGTGAATTTGTAAGTTCCAAATAAATTATTGCAAAAGTTTTCGGCTATAGTGAAGCAATCTAATAGGTATCATTTTTATATTACTATCTAGTGGATAAAGTGATTCTCGTCTGAATTGAAAGTTTCGTTATATTTAAAAAAGTCCAGCGGTTAAATGTGAAATTTAAATTTGTAAGCTTTAAATAAATTATTGCAAAATTGTTTTCTGTTATACCAGGTGTCCCACGTCATGTGTTCATCTTTAAAGAATTTTAATTTTTTAATCGATTTATATGAAATTTGGAAGGGATTAAACACAAAAATGAATTTTGCGACATAGCATTGAGTGCAGTAGAACTTCCGGTTTCGCCGGAAGTGATGTCAAATGGAGTACCTTACCTATATATTTTTACATACTTGGAATAGAGCATAATTTATTGAGGTTTACGACCCCTCTGTTTTAAACTATTTTCAAGGAAATTATGAAGTATTTAGTATCAGAGTAGTCAACAAGAAAAAATTCTGTTGAACTAGACTAAGAAACACATCAGTTTCTATTAAAAAATGGGCTACGACCTAATGAAAATTTCAAATGTTACAAAAATTTCAAACTTCAATTAATTTCAAAATCAAAATATAATCGACGCAATGATTTTCTCGAATTAGGGGAAAGTGGGGTAGATTCGGACATGTAATTTCAAAAATTAATATTTCAAAGTTAAGAGAAAATTCAGGTTTTAATTCGAGTCCTACTGATACCTTAGTCTATTTCCAATATTTAGGGCTTATCTTAAACAAAAAAATACAGTAGTTTTTGTTCAGTTATATTTTCCCGTAAAAGAAGGTTTATTGAATGTTGTAACCATAAATATTGACATAAAATTTGCAAATTGAAGGCATCTTTGAAATTCCTGGCCTTGACTTTGGATTAGGTAATTTTGAGACTATAGGCGCCATGAATGTCTTTGCGTTCAGCGCCGCCTGACGTGGTGATTTGTGTATTAGTGATATGAAAATATTTCTTGAGACTCATTTCATGGGAATAATATCACTCTTATGACAATTTACGATTGTAGTACATAATACTTGAGCTTCCTGGTATTGAAATACATTACAATATTCAAGTTCAAATGTACACTAATAATTTGAAACAACTCGTATTTTCATACCACTAATGCACAATTTGTTCATTGGTGGCGCTGACTTCGCATGTGCATGGTTCCTATATCTTCACTGGAAACATTCGAAATGTCTTGCAAGTCCCGGAATCGGAACCCGCCTTTAAAATTTCTCAAGAAATCCACGACGTAATCGTCTTTATTGCAAAATTCTACTTTACCGATAAAATAAAGTATTTTTTATTGTTAGGAAACTGATTTGTCCGAACTGGCCCTACGTAGCAAAAATACATAAATGACAAAATATTACTTCGCACACAGTTTGAATCTACTATTTTGTGTGGTCATGCATCGCTGAACGTATCCAAGTTTGAGATAAATAGTATGAATATTACCTCAAAGTTGTTCGCAAGCCATTAAAGGTTACGATTTCTGCAGTAAAAGTTATAAGAGGACCTTTTGAATTTTCTCAAATAATTGGATTGTACGTGATCCAAGTTGTTCAACAATAATGGACCACGACACCACTATTGTAGTAGGATACGTATTCTCGAAATATCCAATTTTGTAGCAGTCTATGTTGTTAAATTCGATTTGTTCGGAGGTGCTCCAATTTACCCTACTTGGTCGCAGCCGAACGAAAATACACAATTCCTAGCTTTCTAGATTGGAAAACAGTTTTTTTTTTCGTTGTTATTACCTGGTGATACATGATTACGACCTAATGAAATGCTGTAAAAATGTTAAAAATCAAAATACAATCAAAATAGTGATTTTCTCGAATTGCTTGATCGCATTAGAATGAAAATACGTGGTTCACAGTATTCTAGATTGAAAGACAAAAGTTTTTTTTCGTTGTCAAGGATACCAAAATTATCTAATGATACACATTCGGACTCGCAATGATCTGCAAATTCCAAACATGTAAAAATATACCTATAGGGTGTTCTATTTAAAATAAAAACATCACTTCCAGCGAAACCGGAAGATCTACTGTGCTCAATAGTATGTCGGAATGTTCATTTTTCATTTAATTTATCCTTTCCAAATTTCATATAAGTCGATTAAAAAATAAGAATTTTAGAAAGGCGAATACATGACGTGGGGCACCTGGTGTTGTGGGGTAAAAACTATTATCATTTTTACGTAAAAATGATGTGAATAAAGAGGCTTTCGGGACAATTGGAAATTCGATAGATTCAAAAAATCAGCTTTCAGTGTGAATTTGTAAGCTCCAAATAAATGAGGAACGTTCTATTGACACGAAAGCCTTCATGTAAAAATTAAAAAAATACCCCACTGTGGCAGAACACATCCGCAATAATTCATTTGAAGTTTACAAATTCACTTCACAGTTGGAAATTTTTTTAATCAAACGAGATTGACACGAAAGCCTTTTTCTTCACTTCATTGTAAAATAATTTATTTCAGGCTTACAGATTTACATTATTTTGACAACTTGTTTTTTTTCTCATTTAAGGAAACTTTCCATTGACACTAAAACCTCTTTATTGGCTTCATTATTATGTAAAAATGTGATAGTTTACCCCACTGTAATAGAAAACATTTGCAAGAGTGTATTTGAGGCTTACAGATTCACATTTGACTGTTGCTTTTTTTTTAATATAACGAAATTTTCCATTGACAGGAACGCCTTCATTGTTAATATAAAAATTAAAAAAATTACCCCACTGCAGCAGATAACAGTTGCAATCATTTATTTAAAATTTACAAATTCACATTTGATAGATGGAATTATTTTTATTGTAAGGAAACTCAAAATCTCCTCTCTACTCACTTTATTTCTGTGTAAAATCGATAATATTTTTTTGTAAACTATTTACATTAAAATGTACTGCTATCAGATAGTGATTATAAAGTATCTAGTCGGCATTTTGCAGTGTCAAATCAAGCAAACTACAATTCCTAAAAACTCAGAAAGTGTTTCGTCTCAAATCTCATACTGAATTGAAGTAATTGTAAAATTTACGAAAAGCTCACATAAAATCATTATTAAGTAGAAAAATAGAGATATAAACGTTTCACGTGACGATGTTTAAGCTGTGCGTTAAAAGATTATAAACAAATTATTCTACACATTTCATCGAAAGAAGAAGAGTCTAGTTTAATTAAAAACGTATAATTCTCTCATGTTAGAAATTTTATTGTAAAGCAGAGCTCTGCTGTGTTGCCAGATTGTCGGATCTCACTTAGGTTAGAAACTATGTATGTGTATACTTGGCTCACATGCGCCCTCTGCATAACTAATTGTGAACTACTGGTGTATAAAACTGCAAAGAAATCGGTAAAACGAGATCCGGGATAAAATTTGAATTTGAGCTCTTTATTACCAACAAAGTCGGTTATGACCCGATATACACGCTAAGAAAGGTGAGATCCGATTTCGGATCTCGCCTTTCCAAAAGGATCTCATCTTGCCCAACTTTTATCGCGAAATGATCTCAGGTTCCCTCTTTTTAAATCTATATATATATATACAGGGATTTTTTCTTTTTTGTATACATATCCCCTATGTATACTTTAAAAAAAAACGAGTCAACGCGTTGTGTAATTTTGGTAAGAATAGTCAGCTGTGGAAAATCAAGTTATTAATGTCAGTTAATGTCAAATTAGTAGCAATTAATTTTTAATTTTTTGAATCAAGACTTTATCTTGAAACCGATATGTACAGTAAAGACGGAAGAAAGGAATGAACGACCTGCAACAACAAGAAGCGGTTAGCTTCATTTTTGGTATTTTTGTGTTAAGTCCATTTTCTTGTTACAAATATTTTTTGTTTGGTGCAAGATTTCCTAAAAGTG
Source organism: Dorcus parallelipipedus (assembly GCA_958336345.1). Lineage (NCBI taxonomy): Eukaryota > Metazoa > Arthropoda > Insecta > Coleoptera > Lucanidae > Dorcus > Dorcus parallelipipedus. The sequence goes on from OY284479.1 coordinate 16,865,621, forward strand.
CCACAAATGCAGCTAACCTCTACTTACTACATGTCTTTGTTTTGTTATTAAGTTCCACCTTCTACTTGCAAACAGTAAGCTAAACGATCTTCTACTTACTACATGTCTTTGTTTTGTTATTAAGTTCCACCTTCTACTTGCAAACAGTAAGCTAAACGATCTTGAAAAGCACGCACAGCATTTCTGAGAAAATCAGGGTTCAACTCATTGCATTTTCTACTTATGCTTTCTTTTAATTCGTTTAAATTTTGCATTTGAATATTGTTGTAAATTTTTGACTTCAGATAGCCCCAGAGAAAAAAATCGTTAGGCGATAAGTCTGCAGAACGCGGTGCCCAGAGTATGGGGCCGTACCTTCCTCCATCGTTCCGGAAATCTAACGTTTAGAAAGTTTCTAACAGCATTTGTGGAATGTGGAGGGGCTCCATCCATTTGAAACCATGGCTCATCGATGGCCAAATTTTCAATTTCCGGAATGATTCTGTTTTTTAATAGCTCTAAAAATTTGTTTAAAGTAAGGTTCCCATCGATAAAATATGGGCCGATAAGCCTAGTATTAACTATTAACTCTGATTTAAATTTCTTAATAATGGTTTGAATAGTTCTAATAAAATAAGTCTCTAACAGTTCTTAAGCTATTCCCATTCTGGTACCACATTAATATTTCTATTTTCTCGTCTTTGCTATACATTTTGAAAATCACTTTTACCTACATTAAATTGAAGAAATTGGTCTAAACTGATATCTGTCAGTTTGTCAATAATAATTTGATGTTTCCAAAAAATAAAGCTTAAAATCAAATTAAATTGATTTGTTTAATTGGCAGTATTAGAGAAATAGAATATCTTATAAGTCACGTGAATTATTTCAGCCTTCTTGGGAAGGCTTTCTCTAATACTGCCAATTAAACAAATCAATTTAATTACAATTTCATTTGGCAAGAATTACAGCTGTCTTAAAATCAAAGTTAACACAGCTGATGTTTCTAGGCTGCAACGGTTACAGTAAAGCAATGCGTTGACCTGTTTTTTATAAAAGTATACATAGGTACTATGTATACAGAAAAGAAAAAATCCCTGTATAATATATATATATATATGTATGTGTGTGTTTGAGTCAGAAATCGGCCGCAAGATGTCGTTTTTGTTAGGTCAAAAATCAGCCACAAGAGGTCCCGACCTAAATTTTATATAAAGGGGTGTTAGAGACAGTTAAGCGCATTTGCACTGGATATGTGATAAGGAGAGGATTCTCCGAGATAAATATCGTGAAGTGCTTTTAACTTGTGGTGTGTGGGTGTGATCTGCTCTAATCTGTAGGTTGCTTTATTGCCGATTTGTGCATATATATATATATATATATATATATATGTGTGTTTTTGTATGTGTAGGTGTGTATGTATGTGTTTGAGTCAGAAATCGGCCGCCAGATGTCGTTTTTGTTAGGTCAAAAGTCAGCCGCAAGAGGTCGCGACCTACATTTTATATAAAGGGGTGTTAGAGACAGTTAAGCGCATTTGCACTGGATATGTGATAAGGAGAGAATTCTCCGAGATAAATATCGTGAAGTGCTTTTAACTTGTGGTGTGTGGGTGTGATCTGCTCTTATCTGTAGGTTGCTTTTTGGCGATTTGTGCGTATATATAGGTGTATACAGGTGCATACAGGGTGAGTTTTTTTCGATGTTTAGCATTAGGATCTCGGAAACTAGCAGAGCTAGAGAGACGGTTAAATGGGGAAAGATTTGTAGTTTCAGGAGCCCAGTTTAATGCAGCTTTTGTTTTTTTCATAAAGTTCATGACTGGCTAGATATTTTGAAAAAACTGATTTTTTATAAATTCGTTAAATGCATATAGCTCGGTTATTCTTGATTTTAAAGAAAAGTTGCAAGACAAAAGTTGTACAGGATTATGTTCTTAATTAAACAGTCGAACTAAATTTTCCATATAAGTTCTTATTTTTCAGTTATGACATAAACGTCAGTTTTTTTAAATGGAAACCATATTAGGCCATGAGTGAAAAAGAAAGGCCTTTTTTTACCTTTTCAACGATGTAACATTCGATATGGTTATTTAAAAAAACGACGGAGATACGGCAGTTTTTCTCTTTCAAAATTGTTAATATAGTTGGCCATGGAAACAAAAGTTTATTGACAAATGCAAGTTATAAATGGTGAGCAAATAAAAATCAGATTAGAGTAGGCGCTGCAAAAAAAATGTATGTCTGTGATTAAATAAAAGGTCAAAACATTTGACAGTCCGTGAATGTATTACATTAATTATTTCAGTTAATCACAAACATTGCACAGCCCACTCTAATCTGATTTTTATTTCCTCACTTATATTACTTTGACGTTTTGTTCGCCGTTTCTTTTTACATACGTTTCAGAATAAAAACTCTAATACCAACAATGGTTCAATATTTCAATAGCCTCCTAGGAGAACCTTCAACCTTTTAACAAATCTAAACTATCGAGAACAAAAATAAACTAAAAATATTTCTAAAGATGTTCGAAAAGACCACCATTATTTGCAATACATAAATTACACCTCTTTAAAATCGAATTTACTGCTTTCCTAGTAGAACGTCCGTCATTAGGGGCTATTCTGTAACTTATTACTTTTTATTTAATCACAGATATACATTTTCTTTGCACCGCCTACTCTAATCTAATTTTTATTTGCTCATCGTTTATAATTTGCATTTGTCAATAAACTTTTGTTTCCATGGCCAACCATATTAACAATTTTGAAAGAGAAAAACTGCCGTATCTCCGTCGTTTTTTTAAATAACCATATCGAATGTTACATCGTTGAAAAGGTAAAAAAAAGGCCTTTCTTTTTCACTCATGGCCTAATATGGTTTCCATTTAAAAAAACTGACGTTTATGTCATAACTGAAAAATAAGAACTTATATGGAAAATTTAGTTCGACTGTTTAATTAAGAACATAATCCTGTACAACTTTTGTCTTGCAACTTTTCTCTAAAATCAAGAATAACCGAGCTATATGCATTTAACGAATTTATAAAAAATCAGTTTTTTCAAAATATCTAGCCAGCCATGAACTTTAAGAAAAAAACAAAAGCTGCATTAAACTGGGCTCCTAAAACTACAAATCTTTCCCCATTTAACCGTCTCTCCAGCTCCGCTAGTTTCCGAGATCCCAATGCTAAACATCGAAAAAAACTCACCCTGTATACAGGGATATTCACATAAACCGTTCGTTAAAAGTTTTCAAGGTTGCAGTTCACGTAGATATTTGAAATTTAAGGAGCAAGGGTTTTCCGTGGAGATCTCTTTAAATAAAATAAAATTGCCTTTGTATCACTTCCGGTTGTACCGGAAGTCGCTATCAACTAGCTTATTTTAAATGGAATGCTATATTTTTTATCACGTTTTTGAATTCTACATGTAAAAATATGTTAAATTGCAATACATTTCCCTATCTCTAAAATGCATCATTTTTGAGATATTTTGAATTTTCTTAGAAATTTGGATTCTGCAATCTGATTTTCAAAAAATTATAACACAGCTGTTATTGAAGCAATTTTATTTGTAATAGCTAATATTGTATTTGAAGCTTTAAGGTTCTTAAAAATTCCATCAGCATAATCTATTAAGCTACAGGGTGTCTAAAACGCACCGCTCCACTCGAAGATATTCAAACACAGAAAAATACTTTTTTTCAAATGGAATGACCGATATTTTAATGCACCATTGTATGTGGAATCAAATGCTGCGTCGAACTGTACTAGCATTGTACTGAATATGGCAGCTTAGCTGTCGAAATACGTATCTACGGATATAAAATTATTGTGGGCGGAGATAAATTTCACTTAAAAATACGTAAATCAGGTTAACCAAGAACTTAAAGAAATGATAACAAATGGTATCATCGAAAAATCTACAACAAATTATATAAATCCAGTAGTAGTAGTAAGAAAAACAGACGGAACGATCAGACTATGTTTAGATGCAAGGACATGTCAATAAAATTACATAAGGCAGAAGAGAGGCTCCACAAACAATAGAAACATTATTAAGCAGATGTGGTAATGCAAGAATTAAAACAAAATCGATTTAAAAACATTTTGGCTTCTACCATTACATCCAGATTCGAAAAAATACACAGGATTCATGATAAATGGACGAGTATACCAATACAGAGTGGTTCCATTCGGTGCAGCATTAGTAAGGGCAATGCAAATAATTCTTGACCGATATGAAGAATTTTGTTTACACTGCGTGGACGATATATTGATATTCTCCAAAACAAAAGAAGAACATTTAGAACATGTCAAAATAATTATAAGAACATTATGTGAAGAAGGATTCAAAATTAACATCGAGAGGTCAGTTTTTCCAAGAAAAAAGTACCATATTTGGGATATATATTAAATGAGAAAGGAATCCAAATTGATCAAGAAAAATTGGAAGCATTAAAGAAGTACCCTAAACCAAAAATTTTGAAAGCATTAAGAGGATTTCTAGGAATGCTAAATTATTACCAGAAATTCATTCCAAACCTGGCAGAAAAGTCATAGAAGTTAACAGAATTGCTGAGGAAAGAAACAAAATGGAGTTGGACAGCTTTCGAAGAATTAACAAATAAAACAAATATTTTACCAAAATTTGGAATTAATACATTCAGACTTCTCGAAAGATTTTATTTTACGAACAGATGCATGAGGATACGGTGTTGCAGCAGAATTAATCCAGATAAAAGACGGAGAAGAACAACCAATTTGTTTTGAGTCTATAATATTGAAGAAATACGAGCAAAGTTATACAGTTTCTGAAAAGGAAATGTTAACCATCGTATTTAGCGTGACAAAATTAAAATACTACCTATTAGGAAGGAAATTCATGATTGAGACGGACCATAGTGCATTAACAACCTTATTAAAAATCAGATTTGCAAATAACAGATTATACCGATGGTCGTTAATTCTTCAAGAATACGATTTCGACATTGCTTATAGAAAGGGTGAAAATAACGTCGTAGCAGATGCACTGAGTCGATGCCATAATAAAGTCAAACTGGCAAACGAATTTGAAATAAACAATTATAATTTTGAAGTAGCAGAAGGAATTTATTCGAGAGACGAAATAATAAATTCACAAAATTCACCAACACTTCAACGAATCCGCGAAATAATACAAAAACAAGAACAACCATACAAGGGATTCATACTTGAAGATAGATTATTAAAAAAGATGATAGGAGAAGAAAAATTAATCGTGCTAGGTGAAGAACATGCGAGGAGAATTATAAAGGATTTACACGAGAAATATGGTCATAATGGAATTAGAAGAACGTGGATGATTTTTCCGAGAAGTTTTCTATACAACCAGGGATTTAACAGTAGTCAAAGATTACGTAAATTCTTGCAATTTATGTCAACTTGGAAAATATACAGGGTGTCTCAGAAAAACTGTACCTAACTTTCAGAATTAATAGAGGTCATATAATTAAGAAACTTTTATTAATAAAGTTGGGACCTGAAATGTTTCCTCGTAGAAAACGAATGAAGACTAGAATAATAATCTCGATGCAAGAAGTAACTTTTCTAGTTATTTCTAGTAGCTATACAATTTTAATTAATTTCAATTTATTGAGAAAACTTGAAAAATTATAAGAAATGTTCAAAATTAAGGCCACCATTTTAGATGCATAAGTTATGACGACGTATGAGTGAACGACGAATTCTTCGAAATATCTGAAAATGATCGTCAAAAGTAATAATAATTCGAGCCACTAATTCCTTTTCTGTGTTGACAGATTTAATATGATCCAAAATGTAAAAATGAATTCGACTCGAGATCGTGCAGGTAAGAAACAATCTTTAAAAGGACAATCACTGGATTGGGAGACATGGTCTTTTCCTTGGTCCGCACAATCGCTAGATAGGACTTCAATTCAGTTTTACATTTGGGGTCATATTAAATCGAGCGTCTGTGCCAATTAGTGGATCGAATTAATCTTGCTTTTTCGTCGTTCAATCGTAGATCATTATAACTTATGCATCCAAACTGGTAGCCTTAATTTTGAACATTTCTTATAGTTTTTCAAGTTTTCTTAATTAATTGAAATAAATTGCAACCTGAAATAAATAGAAAAAATACTTCTTACGTCAACATTATTTCTAGTCCTCATTTTCTGTATTTCGTTTTAGCTTGACATGGAAACATTTCCGGACACAACTTTATTAGTAAAAGTTGCTTAATTACATGCCCTTTACCATCCCTCTACTACTTCTGAAAGTTAGGAACAGTTTTTCTGAGACATCCTGTAGAAATTACACAGCAGAAAATATAAGAAAAAGCATAATCATAGAAAATCCATTAGACTTAATAGCCATAGGAAATTTAATTGAAAGCAATTATGGGTATAAAAATATTCTCGTTGTACAAGATGTATTCACAAAACATGTTAAATTATATCCAACAAGAGTGTACAATACTGAAACAGTCATCGATAAAATCTCACGATATGAAGAAGAAGTTGGAAAACCGAGAAGAATTTTGGCAGGCAAGAGGGCCTATTCTGTATCGAAGACGTTAAATTTAAAAGGCTGTTAAATTTTGTTACCATAGTAACAGCCAATCATAAGACTCTATTTTGAATTTTGAATGCCCTAATGCATCATATTTTAACAACCAAAGATTTATACAAGCCATGAGAGATCAAGAAATTGAAGTCAACTTCTGTAGTATAAGACATCCACAAGGAAATCCAAGCGAGAGATATACAGGGTGATTGAAATTCGAAGGCCAGCATGGGGATCTCGCTTATTATAAAAGATAGAGAATCGGTTATATACAGGCAAAGTTGCCAAATTTCATGCTGATTAATAACCTGTTAAGATATTTGAAATATCTCGAACGGTTTCTTCACAATCGAAGAAAAACGAAAAATTCCGATTTTCGAAAATCGGACATAACTTCTTTATGTATAATTTTTTGCAAAATCTGTGAAAACATTCCTGAAGCAACTTTTTACGCTTGATTGAATGCCGAACGTACTTTATTTCTAGAGCGATTCGTCTTTGTTTTTCCAGAACCAATTTCATTTTTTCTTATGGGCGCGATTTTAGTTGTTTAGACAGGTAGATAGCACATTTTTTTCCGAATTCATTGATATGCCACACTTGCTATTTTATTTTAATTTTCATTGAGAAACTTTGAAAAAACTGAAATTAAATTATGTGCACACATTAAGTTAGCTTAATTTCACACACTAAGTTAGCTTAGATTCAACTGTATGCTGCGATTTTCTATCTCTTATAATAAGCGAGATCCCCATGCTGGCCTTCGAATTTCAATCACCCTGTATACAAGAAGTAATAAAATATCGCAGAATGTTAACACACATAAGACACAAAGACTGGGCAAGACATTTAACCAAAGTTGAGAAATACATAAACAACACACCAAGCATCATTACGGGATATCCGCCGATAACATTATTGAGAGGAACGAAACCAGAAAGACCATGGACGGGAGAAGGAGAAGAGATAGAGTTAGAACAAGCATTGAAGAAAGCAAGACGAAGATTCAGACAAAAGAAAGAAAAATATGTGGCCAAGGAAAATGAGAAAATCAAGAAGAGAAAGATGTTTCGAGTAGGATATTTGGTACTAGTAAAAAGCTACAGACTAGGAAGAAGAAGCCAAGGAAAGTGTGCCAAGGTGACGAGAATCTTCAACGAGACGACGTACGAGCTGAAGAATCCAGCTGAGACGCAGGTAAAAGGACGTTACCATATCAATACCCTAGTCCCATACAACAAAGCGCCAGAACCAGATGAGGAGTGAACCGAGGAGGAGACGAACACCACCGAGAAAAAATGGAAATTTCCAAGAGCAATGGAAAATTTAAATTTGTATTCTGAGGATATGCGGTGTTTATAAGCTGAACGAAAGATTTTTTCAATTTTTCATAAAGAAATAATTTGTAAATAGTAAAGAACAATTTAGAGTAATGTATTATTTATGTTTTACAGGATTTGTTTGCATAATTATTAAAATTCAAGTGTGTTTTTCAGATATATTAAGTTTGTGTAAATATTTATAGAAATAAGCGATTTTAAATTACATGTATATTATAAGTAAATTATTTAGAATTTTTCAAATGTAAATACGTAAGATTTAAGCCCAGAATTGTAATAATTAGAATAATTGATTTAATAATGTCATGACGAACCGGACGTTTGTTGGAAACTGTAAGCGGGAACGCGGAGTTCGGAAATTGAATCAGTGAGGGCGCCGCGTGAGCTATTGTTGGCCCCACGTTGGGCGCCAATTTATATGCAATGTTATGGCCCCACGTTGGGTGAAGTCAATTTAATGCTGTGTTTTGAGACTCTTTCAGATTTTAGCATTCGTTGCCTTTCTCAGGGTAATTTTTATCGATTTTCTAAAGCTTTATTTTTATTTTTGTTTATAGTAAAATCTTATTTGTTTATTGCTTTTCTTAATTTGTTGTCAGTAATGGCTCCTGCTCCTTTCCTGATGTATTTTGCAGTGTATCTTGTGGGCTGGATTTTTTTTCGTGGAGTGTATTCGTTATGTGACAAGTTTTGAATGTAAATGGCACTCACGAGCCCTTGCATTCAAAATTACCGCGTCAGTGTACGTGTTCGTGTATTTGTAAATAAAGAAGAATACTCGTAGAAAGTGATAGAAACAACGGTTTATTAAATCACATTTTTAGGAAGAGTCGTACAAACAAATATTGATTATAACAAAAATAATACATTACTCTAAATTTTTCTTTACTATTTACAAATTATTTCTTAATGAAAAATTGAAAAAATCTTTCGTTCAGCTTATAAACACCGCAATATATCATAAAATAATAATTAGAACTCGCTCACAAATCAAATAATTTATTGTATAAGATTCACTGATCACAATCTCTCTATGGGATCACCAGGCAGCAATTCCTGCACCAATATCATGTGGTGAGGATAGAGCTGAACATCTTTACGTAACAATTTGTGACACGCTACCACAGAAACTCAATGTGTTGTTATAATTGGCGAACAGAGGTGTGAGAAGCATTTTTCATTGTCTTGCAATTTCGATAACCTTGGCACTACATTTTCGAGATTGACTTGTTATTTTTCTTCGGAAAAGACCTTCAGTTTCACTAAACAACTGTACACACCAATGCAGATTGCTTTTTATATATAACTATTTAATGCCATACTACTAATACGCATTCCTGAGAAGAACATTTGTAAAGAATTAAAAGTAACTTGGAAATACGACGATTTAACTTCTATAAACAAGACAAGACACTCGATAAATATTTTTATAGGTTATGACAAACAATCAGCTGTTTAAGGAAGCGGTCACATTATGCAGTCGCCTGTTCTAGTGTAAATCAGGTCGCGATTTTGACCAATCATAAGCAAGGACAAATAAGTCCTATCTTCTCCATAGGTAGAGGAGAAGAGTGTACCTTGGGACACAAAATTCAATAATGCTGTACGTAAAACAAAATATATTTAAAAACGATACTTTTTATTTTAACAACTAAAGTAAACTATAATAAATGAATATGTCATAAAATTAAACATCTTCACCTATAGAAATTTGAAAACGGCTAACATAAAAAAAATATACACTTTGTCCCAAGGTACACAAACACAGTGTACCTTGGGACTGGGTACTGGTGTTCCTTGGGACACCAGGTTATTCTACAGTATAACTTGAAAAATCTATAGAAAAATATAGCTGTCTATTTCTTCGTTCAGTTCCTCCCGTTATTTGAGGTTTAGGCAATTTCATAACTACATCTGACTTAGAAATTTCGTAAACAGTTTCGTCCTGAATTACAAATTTGTTTGTCCCTGTTTTTTTAAAATATGTTACGAATAATGTATCATTTGATATTACTTTAACCACTTTTGCGACGAAAAACTTTATCGATTTTTTTCCTTCTAATCTGAGCAGAACAAACGTGTCCACACTTATTTGATCATCAGGCATTTCATCATCGCTTTTGTGGATTGCCCAATCAACATCAGCGCTGTCTTCTGAAGAACTTAGCTGTTCGCCTTCTTCTAAATTGCTGCTACTACTACTGGAAACAAGAACTTTCTTAACTACACATCTTTTTTTACCTAATTTTCTTTTTTTCATTGTTTCTGCTGCTTCTAATTCTATTTTCTCAGGTGTGTCTGTAAGTATTCTGCATCTGCATTCCGGTTTTCGCCCACCGCGTCTGCCGACAGTCCTAACTTGAGCCTTAGGAAATGGCCTTATTTTATCAGGAGTAATGTGAGTTTCTTCTATCGAGGTACTTGGAACTAGTTGTTCGTCATCTGTTGATTTTGTTGCAGCATCTGCTGGTGGAGCTTGTGGAATTTGTGGTTCCAATGGCCTGTCTGTGACAAATGAACTTAAAAACTCGATACCAATACTTGATCCCCAAATACATTCCTATTAAGACGGAAAATTCCAGTAACTTGAAAACCAGATAAGATATTTTCTGCTGAGAAAGCTTTAGGATAAGCTTTACCAACACATTCTGCCACATCGTAGATAGTCAAGGGTTTACCACTGTTAGAAAGAAGCCATTCATTGCATGCCGTGTTGTAATACTTTTTTAACGGTCCGAAAACGGTTCTATCTAGAGGCTGTAGTTTATGGCTTGTATGGGGCGGTAATGTTAACATTACAATACCATTCTCTTTTGAAAAGTTTAATATTTCAATTGATATATGACTATCATGATTGTCAAGGATTAATAATGTTTTCTTTTCTTGATTTGAGCGAGTGTATTGTACGAAGTGGTGCAAATATTCCAAAAAGATAGTTGAATTTGACCAACCACTGGGATTTGCCATACCTACGCTGCTTACTGGAGCTCCTTTCAACATATGATCTTTAAAGTGGACTCTGGGGAAAACAAATAAAGGTGGTATTGAATTGCCTACCGCATTTATGGCTGATATTATTGTTATATTAAGACCCCTTTCACCCGATGTCATGCTGCCAACTTGTTTGTTTCCTTTCGGCGCTAGAATGCGCACAGGAACATGAACAGTGGACACTCCAGTTTCATCCAAATTATAGATCTGCTCTGGTCCAAAGTTAAATCTCGTCAAAACATCGTCCAGTTTATCAAAAAATGTATTTACATTTACTTTATTAAAAGCAGTAGATCTGGCAAGACTAGTGGCTTGCGGTTTTCGTAAACCGTATTTCTTTTTAAAAAATATTTTAACCAGTCTATTCCAGCTTTTTGATTACGATCCCAAGAATTGGGATGTTCAATTCCATTTGCCGTAGCATAATCGTAAGCTAGTTTTCTAACTTCGCATGTGGATAAACCATAATGCATATTTGCACACTGTTTTAAGTAAACATTCAACTCGTTCTCTTGGTCTTTGTTAAAAACTTGCTTTATTGCATTATTTGCAGAGTATACAAATTCTACACGACCCTCATCTCGATGTTTTTTCAAGTGACGGCTGAGAGTTGATTTACTGACTTTATATTCTAACGCAGCTTGTCTTACAGAAAAACCATGATTTAACACTTTCTCAGCGGCAGCCTCAATGTGCTCATGAGAGGGTTTCGGTCTTTTTATTTTGTTTTTGCTTCTAGGCATTTCTTAAACAAAAGATGCAAAAGTTAATAGGATAAGAACCACTAATGTGTACCTTGGGACATGTCCTAAGGTACACATGTCTTGGTGTCTCAAGGTACACAGACAGTTAATTATTAAAATACTATGTAATAATTTCAAATGTGCTGATTATTAAACATTGTCAAATACATTAAAATGTGTAAAATTATGTAACGAATACAACAGGATAGATAAACTTCAAATGCAATACTTACTTGGCTTGACAAATCGGAGGATATCACTTGGTATAATTTTATTTGACACCGGTTAAAACAATTTTAAATTGTCATTCGTCGTCTGTAAAGGGAACTAACTCGGTCTTTCATGTAGTGACATCTACCATAAAAAGACGAAATTGCACACGTTATCAACAGAAAACTACAACGCAATTGGCTTTTAAAGAAACGTCCCAAGGTACACGGTGTCCTAAGGTACACCCTTCTCCCCTACTGTTTTCTTATAAAAAACAGACTATAGTTGCCGGGGTAATTTATCTAATATGCGTGGTGGGTCTGCTTTAGTTATTGTCTGTGGTATTGGCAACAGTCAGTATAATTGACGTGACACTGTCATAATTTTTTCACGTCCATAAAAAAAACATGCACGTAACTTAACGAAAAAAAAAACATGGCCCTCTAGAGTCTCAAAAGAACGCGAATGGTGATACAGTGAGAATCTTGTAACGCTGCACATAGACGAAAATTACGTGATCAGATAATAATACATTTCTGAGTTATACAGTGAGCCTCTAAAGTATGGAATAAAATTCGTAATTTCTTTATTTTTGACATTTCGAAAAAACACTCGGACAGGTAAATTTTGTTTTTAAAAAGCACACATTTTCAAGTGAAAATCAATTTTTGACAGTCATTTGTTTTCGAGTAATGACGTCATCGACATTTTTTTAAATAGCAACCCCCAATTTTTTTTCTCGATTCTGATGGCTTATTGAATTCTCTGTCCGACCACATCAAAAATTTATTGTTTTATAGGAAAAATTTTGAGAAAAAAATTTGAAAATGAAATGAAATAATAATAATAATAATAATAATTTAATTTTCGGTTAAATGACGAACCATGATTACTCGACTTGAAAAGAGTTTGTTTAAGTGACAAGAATGACAAATTTTCTTTTATTGTAGGTATCACTTTGGTTTTGTTAAAAATGTCGCCTACTTCATTTGTAGGTAATAAATGATTCATTCATTTTCTATAATTTTTTTCTCAACATTTTTCCCATAAAACAATAAATTTTTGATGTGGTTGTATAGAGAATTCAATGAGCTATCAGAATCATGAAAAAAAAATTGAGGGTCTTTTCATTGTATTAACTGAAATATTTGTGTCATATATTTTTTTTGTAAATAGATATGAAAATAATGTTTCAGATGAAGCGGTGAGGTGATTTTTAATTGCACTTATGTCTCTACGTGAGTTAGTTTACGCGCGTTTGTTTACATATGCCACAAAATAATTTAATAATTTTAGCGTTAGAGGCTGCAAAACTAAAACGAAAACTGTCAAGTGACAGATCAATCCGTACTTTTGTTCAGGGCATAGATAACTCGAATTTGTAATTTTTGGCGCTTACGCCTATTCGTGAGTTAAGGCGACGATATGTTACGGACAATGTCCGCAGGGTGTGCAGAGTCAGCACTGTCCGGGCAATGTAGTACCTTACGCAACAACTTTTTCGAAAAAAAATATACGTGATCCATACCATCGTCTGGAATTTTTTTGAACAAATTTTTATGCTGCAATGAAAATCTGAACAATCGATTCCTAGGGAACAGCTTCAATCTTCTCGTTAATTTTTACTTATTTTTGTGAAGCGGCCTTTACGTCACCGCATAGTGGGCTCGAACAGATAATTAAGGGAACTTTATTCAAAAAATCATGTATTTTATTGATATCAAAAAATACCACATTTAGTTTAACCAGACTCTTATTAAGTCGGAACGACCCCTTATTTGACTGAAAATGTATTTAGATGTTTGTTTTGTGTTGAAGAAACTGAAAGAATAGTGTTGACATTCTTAGTGACTGTCATTGTCTCATTTGATTCTACATCATTTTACAATATTATTCAGTATTGTTTATCAATAAATATTTTTGTTTTTGCAATGTCGAACATCATCGAAGGTTTATAGATGTTTACGAAAAAAATGAATATTATGAAGCACATTTGATTTGTCTTGAATTGTCGGGTCAGTTAACTTGGCCCCCCCCAGTAACGTTTTTCAAAGTTTTCTTGCACCAAATGATTGCACCCTTAATGCACCCTTATGCACCACCAAAATAAATTTTTGCACCCCTCCAGGAGAGAAACTGCGGGCAAATTTCACTGGGGGGGGCTGCGGTTAACTTGGCCCCTCCCAGTGAAATTTGCCTGCAGTTTCTCTCCTAGAGGGGTGCAAAAATTTATTTTGGTGGTGCATAAGGGTGCATTAAGGGTGCAATCATTTGGTGCAAGAAAACTTTGAAAAACGTTACTGGGGGGGGGGCAAGTTAACTGACCCTGAATTGTCTCATATTCTAAAAGCCACATCTTTTTTTGCAAGAGTTTGCATATTACTAATTATGTATTTTGCTACTCTCAAAAATGCAATCTATAGTTTTCTAATCAAAATACGTGCCCGAACTTGCCCCTTTTCTGACTTTTTTGAATTATTATTTGTTATAGATAAAACGAAATACAAGAATTTATTCCAAGAGTGGTTAACTCATAAACATTTAACTCATGTAAAGATGTGGACAATTAAAAGTTTTTGTGTTTAGTAAAGACAAAATGACGGATTTACAACATTTAAATAGAAAAAAATGAATATTTTATTAAAACTATAGAAGAAAAATGGAAAAAATGTAATCGAATCTCATCGCGGTTTCTTACTGGTAATTATTCACGGTTAGAGAAAGCTCATCAATAAAAAAGTATAAAAAATTCTATAACTTCTATTTACATTTTTTTAATTTTATTTTTACCAAGATAGTACAACATCAAAATTATCTAACTATTTAAATTAGTAATTTTTTGCAGATAGCATATTTTTTTAGCTATAATTTCTTAATATATTCTTCATTTTATAATAATAAATTATGGTTATAGGTAATTATGCCTTTTTGGGTCAATTTTTAAAAAGACTGATCTTTCGTTGTTGATTCAATAATAAAGTTCTCCTAATTTACTATGGGAGACCACTGTGCACCATAGTGACTGACAGTTGCGCGCAATTTACGTAAACTGCCTCGTGTAAAAGCATCTTTACTCCTAGTTTAAAAACAAGCTATAAGCAGAACTGGAATTAAAATGTTTGATTTTTAGAATCATTCAAGGGTCATTTCGGCCCCGTTCATTGCGTCCGGTTTTCCCCTGACGGTGAATTATATGCATCAGGCTCTGAGGATGGCACTCTACGATTATGGCAAACAACGATTGGTAAGACATATGGCTTGTGGAAATGCGTGGAGGGATCACAGTTGAATAATGACAGTTTGACCTCACAGAAAGAAGTTCCCTGCTAGTTAGGAAACAAAAACACAAAATTAATTCGGATCTTGCGCTACTGTCTCAAAGTTTTTCACTTTCATATTTATTCCTATACTATACATTCTTTTTATTTTAAATGGAAAGAATATTGTAGTTCTATTTGATATGTGCTCAAATAGTAGACTGATTTCCTTGTTTTGTATTTTCTTTATCTATTTATACGAAAATAAAATTTGTTACAGTATTATACGCTTTTATATTAAACAATTTATTATACAATTTTTGTCGTTCTGGCACCCAAATTGCATGCGCATTGTAAAAGTGACACCCAATTTTGCAGCGTGACACCCGGGGGTTGGGTGCCACTTTGTTTTGATCGTTAAATCATATTTTCTAAAGTCCCTAGATAGATAAAGTACCGTTATATTCATTAACGAGCGGTATTACCAACGTTTTAAGGAAACCTTAAATTTAATTCGTGTTTAGAATGTGATTGATATTATACAAACCAAGCCCTAATGTCACAATGTAAACACGACTTAAATTTAAGGTCTCCTTATAAGCGTTGGTAATACCGGCCGTAAGCCAATGTAAATCTAAGGGCCGTTTTCATAATAGAACATTAAAGTGACTTTAACCTATAAATAGTATATTGATTTATAAGTTTAAAAAAGTGATAGATTTCCAGTGAGTGTAAATGTTTGAATTCACGAGTGAGCGTAGCTTACGAGTGGATCAAATTTACACAAACATGGAAATTCACTTTTCTAACGTGTAGATCATACTATTTTTCGTGTAGTTGACGAAAATAACGCTAACATTATGAGAGTGTCGAAGAATAATAATATATCAAAGGTATGTCAAGCATTTGTTGACATAGTAACAAAACACCAATCAATCTTCGACCTATGAAACGTCACCATAATAAATAAAATGAATGAAAAAAGTGTTGCTAAAGGAAACGTGAAGAAGTGTTGCTAACAAGACAAGTTCCACTTTTCTTCACGATTTATGATTAAACATTGTGTCACTTTTCTGTCAACTACACGAAAAACACATTTTCCTATGCTTAAAGTGACTCTAAATTAAAGTCTCCTTTAGCACTATTATGAAAACGATCCTAAATTTGACTCAACATGACGGATAAACGCACCAAATTTTGCCGCCGTGCTTCGTTTCTTACACGTTGAGGGATTCTAAATAATCGAACTCTCTTTTCGGATCGATTTTTATAAGTTTTAATGCTGCAGGTCGGGATTTTTAATTATTATAAGAGAATTTTTTTAATCCGTCAGCGTCAGTCAGACAGAACTTGTATCTACAGACGAAGCTGTCGAACAACGGCGAAACGTTAAGTGTTTTGTGCGCTATTTAGTGTCCGGTTAAAAGATTTTGTGATTTAATATTTCCAGTGACGTGACGTCAACTAGTGCGATAAAACGGATTTTCGAGTTGGTGCCAGATTTACAATTTTTGTTCACGGACATATGCCACTAGTTCAAGGTTTTTCTCCAGAGAGCGATTAGGTTTTATACAGTGCTCGCCAAAAAGTCGACATCAAATAAGAAACATTTTTTTTCTTTCTGACTTTTCGAAAAAAAACTTTTTACGGCAATAATTTGTGCTTGTCTGAAAACCTATTTAGCTCCTATTAGGTATACCGAATGATTTCTACTTAATTAGAAAATAGCGTTTTTCGAAATTGCCAAAATTCTAAAATTGTTATTTCTTGGAAATTAATCAAGATTTCAACGAGACTTTTTTACTGTGTATTAGGTTTAGCTTACTGAACAATCTCAAGGCCAGAAAATAATGTAAGAAGAAAAAGGAATTTCCTAATTTCTTAATCTTATTTATTCTAGCGACCGGTTTCGGTTGCGAGAAACCACTGATTTGACATATACGTTATTATTTTCTTCTCCAATATTTGCAATTTATTCTATTTTAATTAATTATTTATTAATTACGTTAGCAGCCTAATGAAGGTGATTTTCACCGAAACCGGTCGCTAGAATAAATAAGATTAAGAAATTAGGAAGTGCCTTTTTCTTCTTACATTAAATTCACCTAATTATGGACTTCATTCAACAACCAGAAAATAATGTTTTTCTTTAATTTCAATTTTTGAACTGTTCACAAAATTTCACATGTCAAAACTTAATTTTAAATTTCAAATAATTTTAGATGAAAACTTCAAAGATTTGTAGCTGGAAAAAAATAGAGAAAGGTATTTATTGCTTTAGATATTTTATTATTTACCGAAAAGTAATATTTGTACATAATCGCAACGTTTTTGATGCAATATGCTTTTGAAGAGAAATATTTTGTAATGATAATTAACACGTGCTGGAATGTGTTCTAAAAACTCTAATCTACTCCTATTAATGAATTCTTGTCACAAAAACTGTTAACTTGATTTTTTTTAGAATACTGTACCGAACTAATTTCGCTTTATAAGTAAATGAAGTTTGCGATGGAGTACGCTTTTGTGGTAAGTAAAAGGTGCCAGGCTATGTATCCAACAAGGCTGTTTTATTTCAGGATGTAAGAAAAATTTCCGTTGCTTTGTATTCCATTCATTTTTATTTAAAAATTGAAATTATTTTATATTTGAAATAGATCATTGAATTCAGAGAAAAATCTGTATCAAATTGATTAAAAAAACGTGCTGCTATTTGAAAAAAAGTTCACTATTGCTTGACAAGAATGTCGTGCATAAAATCGAAAAGGAAACAAACTCTTTTGTAGTATTATAATAACAGAGTTAAGCAGGACGCCCAGTGAATCGACTCGGATCGGTCGACTCGGCACGGCAGCGTACACCGCACACTGAATCGGTACGATCGGCATATTCGGCGCTTTCAGTAGTCCATTCAGTACCTACAGTTCGTTTTTAATAAGCCATCTCTTCAGACGATAAACGATTCTCTTAAATATATAAAATATAAATAGATATTTATTTCGTGGTAAGTCATTCTTTAAACTGAAAGAATTACGGCAAAGAAATTAATTCAGTTTTAAAGAGTAACTTACCACGAAATTAATATTTCTTTGCTACTATTTAATAATAAATATTTATTTGCTATAAATAAGACTCAATAGCTTCGATGAATGACATACACTTCTTGAAATATATAGTTGAAGACCGTCGGACCATTCGGCAATTTTTGCTCCTTCTACAATTCTCTGCCGAAGCCGAGACGATCCAGCCGGTCTGAGCCAACCGAACCGAAGCAGTGGGCGGGGTTCCATTTAATCTCATGCAAATCAAAATGTGCCGATCGTGCCGTGCCGAGTCGATTCAGTGGGCGCGCTGCTTTATAGCGTGGTGCTTTGTTCGTAAGACAGACGGTAGAATATAACAGACAAATATTTTTGCATAGTCAAGTGACACTATGTGAAAACTAAGTGAAAACTATGTTAATATTTTTTTGAATAAATCTGGAGATTCCGCAGTAAAGATTTAGCCTGTGATAGGAGCAAGGGAAATTTATCATTATCAACCAAGATTTGTTTGAATTTTCAATTCACTTCTTCTTTTAGACCTATGTATCTAATGATAGGTATTATTTACAACAGTGTCCGATTTTCGGAAAATACTTGAATTGATTAATAGGTACTTCAGATGTTTAAAAAATCTTTGTATTGGAAAATTATTTTTGAACGTGTTTCCAGAAATTCCTCCACGTAATCTGTACTATCTGCCATATACTTTGCATGTGAAAATTACTGCCATATTAACGTAAAGTAACTTTTACTTTTGATTTGGTATAGCTCCTGGTCCAGTTGATCTTAAAATACAGCGTTGAAATTTTAATTTTTTTAAGTATTTTCTTACGCGTTTTTGAAATAAGAAGCACATTCATTTGGGTGGTGTCCTTTTCCAAGAGAAAATTAAAGTTTAGCTGATAACTTTTTAAATTGATAGGGTAGGCGGGGGTAAAGGTACGCACCTAACAGCTTTTTAGACCTACACGAACCTGTTTAATAGATATGGTTGGGAAAAAATGGTGAAATTATAGGTTGATCCTTTGCGTATCATGTATCTGTATTGTTGACAGAAGCTTCAAAATTTCAATTTTCGCGAAAATTTGTATTATGCACTGCGATTTTCCCCTTTTCTGTAATTCGTGAATGAAACAAAAACATCCAAGTAAAAAATTTATTAGGATTTATTTAAAAAACGAGCCTTATTACAAGTAAAATTACATCACATTGTTCCTGTAAACAGCTTTTTCTTATTACTTTTGAGCTCTAAAAGTTAGGGAGATATACCAAATTCCAACATCCTAGAGAAAAGAATTGAATTACGGAAAATTACTAATATAAATAATATTTCAGTAAAGTTGTAAAATGTTAACGCCATGTACATATTTATTGACCAAAAATAAATAAAATATGATTATTCACTCTGTCCATATTAGCACCTGACAGTGTTCATGTCTTACAACTGTACTGAAATCCTAATTTTCAGTAATTCAATTTTTTTTCTAGGATATTAGAATTTGGTATATCACTCTAGTTTTAAAGGAGAATCATGTTATCTTACTAAATTTTTCTCCTTAATTCAAAAAGAAGACCACTTTACCTAAACAGATTTTACTTCTTCTCAATTAATTAATTAATTAATTCCGCCACCTTGAAGACTTTCGGCGTCAAATTTGGCACAAGTTCATTTCACGCCAAGCAGACCTGAACTGCAGAACATTAAATCTGAATTCAAAAATTTTTGAAAGAATTTGTGTGGAAATGAGTAAATTTTTTCCTGAATTTCTTAATTCCTCAGAAAATGTGGTTGCCTTAATGCGACTAATTACGGTCTAATTTGCGCCCCTTTCGGGTTTAAGCAGGCAGAATTTTCCCGGTAGTGAATCAGGGATTTCGAACTACTTTCTCAACAGATGCGGTGGGGCGTTGATGTTTGCAATATTGTTTCAACATCACTTCATCAGTGACCATTGCTAACGTTTAGTTCTTCCGTAGAAGTATTTTTGTTTGTGAGAAGTGTAATATGCCGAAGGACAATTCGAGCCTGGTTAATTCCTGGATCAGAAGCTATCCCGAGCTTGCTTACACCAATGGAAACATATTCTGTAAAGCCTATAGTAAAATGGTAAGTTTTAAGATTGTTTTCTTCCTCCTTTGGTAAATATTTGCTTGGTTCTCGAATATTCAAAGTTCAGACAGTTTTAAAAAATGCATGTTCTTGCTCTAGATACCAACCCAACGGAAACACGGTGACACAACATGTCGGGACACAAGTCAAAATGCAAGAAGATGAATGAATCGAAAAAATTTAACTTAAACATTTGGAATGCTTGTTTTGCTTACTGTCTAACCGTTTCTTTACAATACTAAATTTATTTACTAATAATAGTATAAAAATAGAATGCATATAACAAGATTTATCAATTATACACGGTGATTCAAAATTATCTCCCGGTATTTTCAAAATGAATGGAACATCAAAAGATAAGGTCACCTTTTTATATAAATATTTTTCCAAATTTAAATTATCAAACTAATATTTGATATTCAGGTATAAGGCACCTAACTGGGCATTTAAAATGTATTTGTCTGTCGTTTTTAAGGGATAGACAAAACGCAATTGATGTATGCTAACTTTTAAACCTCATCAATTACACGAGAATGGTTCGGTTTATCGAAACGCAACAACAGAACCTTTTTGTGGCAAATAACCTAAAGAATACTTTCTATACAAATTTTTGAAGAAATATGTAAAAGATAAAAAATTAGGGATAAAATACCAAAAAGTCACCCCCTGAACCTTTAAAAAGGAGGGAGGGTGAATCTAAAAAATACGTTGTAAATGCGCAGTTAGGTGCCTGATATCTGAGTTTAAAATATTAGTTTGATAACTTAAAGGATTCAGCAGATATTGTCAATAAAACAATGTTTTTCACCTCTTTTTCAGGGTTTATAACTTTCGTTATTCACTTTTGGAAAAAAAAATTCTTTTTTTATTTTCATTTCACTATGAAGATATCGGCAGACAATTTTGAATGACCGTGATATACCGAGTGTCCTACGTCATATGTCCACCCTTCCAAAATGTTTATATTTTAATCGATTTACTTCAAATTTGGACAGAAGAAATGAAACCAAAAAATGAATTTTTCGACATACTGCTATGCATGATAGGACTTCGATTTCGCCGGAAGTGATGTCAACTTTCTTATTTTAAATGGAACATCCTATATATTTTTACATAATTGGAATCTGCAGATCATTACGAGTTCGAATATGTATCATATTGTAATTTTGGTTTCCATGACAACTAAGAAACCCGTTTTTGTTTTTCAATCTTGTAAGCTATGAATCGCGTATTTTCGTTTAATGCGATCAAGTAATTCGAGAAAATCACTATTTTGATTGTATTTGGATTTTTAACATTTTTACAGCATTTCAAATTTTTAGTGGATCGTAACTTATTTTTTTTAATGGAACGTTATGTGTTTCTTAGCCTAGTTCAATAGAATTTTTTTTTCTGATTTCGCTGATTCCAAATACTTCATACTTCTTTGAAAGTCATTTAAAACAGACCATAATTTATTGGTTTTACACCCAGTAAGTTTTAAATGACTTTCAAAGAGAGTATGAACTTATGAAGTAATGTCCGCACTGGCTATCTTGTGGGTAATACCTTATAAAACAGTAGCATTCCTTGTTATTTGCTATTTCTGCACAACTTCAGGTCAACCTCGATGTTGCGAGGGCACACCTTAGCAAGTATGAAGTATTTGGTAGCAGCGCAATCAGAAAAGAATTTTCTATTCCATTAAAAAGAATTACATTATTACGAGCCCCTAAAAATTTGAAATACTATAAAAATGTTAAAAATCAAAATATGTACAGCAGTGAATAAAGCAGTAATTATCTAGAATTATTTGAGCGCATTAAAATGAAAATACACGATTCATAGCTTTCTAAAATGAAAAACAAGAGTATTCTTTTTTATTATCATGGAAACTAAAATAACCTAATGATATAGTTTTTATTTTTTTTTTAACGTTAGGGCGTCGATAGCCAGAGATCATTGGCCCACATCTCTATAAATAATTGAAATTTATCTCCGCCCACAATAATTTTATATCCGTAGATACGTATTTCGGCACCTAAGCTGCCATCTCCAGTACAATGTAAAAAATTTAAAAAACCCTACATGAAATCTAACAGCTTCCTACCTACCTGATCATTAAGGCTCGGATTATATGCACGGAAAATCTGTAAAATATGCGCATATATATGCACGTAATTTCACAAGAATATGCACAAGATATTAAAAAATATGCTCTAATATATGCCAAATATGCACCGATATGCAAAACTTTTAACAATAAAAAGTGAAAGTCCATTCCAATTTAATAAACTAAAACATATTTATTCTTATTATTATACATTTTTAAAATACAACATTTAGCAATATACCTACCTATTCACAAAAGTAGCAGGAGTAATATATTTATATACATATTATATGCCTATTTATTATTATGAAAAAAATTGACAATTAGGTGTTTCTCTAAATTTTCTATTTTAAACGAATGTCGTCGGTCGTCTATTAAATGTTTAAACGTCGAAAAAGATCGTTCAACATCGACGGGAAGTAATGGGCGCATATTTTAATAATTTTTCATAATTTTTTGAATAGAAAATTGCGGCATTTAGCCACGTGCCCCACCTAGTAATTACTGGTTGTGGAGGCAACGGTAAACCCGGAATGATTCTTTATACAATTGAATCCGTAATGGCGCTTTTAAAAAAATCTTTTTTACGTTGCTGATTAATTCATTTACAAGAAGGAATCGGTTTCTGATTTCTTCGGCAACTCTGTTAATACAATGTGCCAAACAAGTGGAATGAATTAAATTAGGAAAAAATATTTTTAAATTTGCTGAGGCTTTACACATGTAAGGAGCAGCGTCAATATTACTTTTTCATGTGGAATTGGATTAGGCAGAAAAAAAATTGTTAATCCTTCATGAATAAATCGAGTTATTGTACAATTGTTAGTTTTATCTAACTGCTTACAACTTATTAAATACGATTTGTCAGCTTTTTCAACATCAAGACAACCAATTAACAGATTAGCAATATATCGGCCACAAGAGTGGTTACCAATCAATGAACGAATTTCGGTATTATCTCGGTGTAAATTTGGTTCACATAATTGTACTTTCACACTACTACATTTTAAATTTCGTGTTTTGTACTTTTGATAATGGAATATTGGCGCTTAAGAATGCCTCACACAACTCCTTGGAGAACTCTTGTTCCGCCGTCTTTTTGTCCATGTTTTTAAATGTTTCAATAAGGCGACTTTGAGAACCATTTCCAGAGTTGAGTTTATTTAGTTTGTTCCGGTGTAACGCAGTATCTACGTGCTGCTTAATTAAAAATTTCTTCTCACATGACACCTTAAAATTAAAAAAAAAAAAACATTATATTACAAATTATGTTACAGACATTAAAAAATTTAGCTAAATTTAAAAATCATCAAGTCTTTAGAAAAACATTTACAAAAAACTTTTTTATGCCTATACGAGTATAATAGTTGTTAAAATGAAGTAGCAGATAAGATAACTGAAAGGTTCAAAAAGAGAAAAAATTGTCGCGATTTCATCGCCTGTGAATAATTATTGACACTTTTCCTAGGTCGGGTAAAATATAACTACAACTATATATTTGTAGACGTTTTGTTAAAAAAAAAACAAAATTAATTTATCTAAATATTGGTAGGCGTACTTACATTTTTTCCGCATGCTCTACAGAATACTTTATTTTGTGAAGCTTGGTCCTTGTTGAATACCAATTCGGGATAATTTTTTATCCACGAGTACACTAAACTTTGTATTTTCGACATATTGAACTGCACACGATGAACGAAAGAGAACAACTTAATTGGTTTTGCCTCAAGCAAACCTACTGTTCGGACTTGATGCCTCACAATTAAATATGTTTTTAGTTTTATTTTTTCCAACACATTTTTTAAGGGTTTCGAACAAATCACTGTATAGGCATTTTCGTTTCGTTCGTAGTTAATATTGTATGCCAGTTTACAATTGAACGTAATAACCACTTAAGTTTAGCGTCATAAAGCCCTTAGAAAGTATGTTTGCCCGAGAATCAGAGGCCTTTGCCCAACAAAATCTAAAATTACAACACTTACTTGAAGTCATTCATATCGCACGGTTCGGTCCCATTTTACAACCGAGCTTTACCTAGTGTGTGCTCCTGTAACTACCTTGTAAATATTTGTGTAAATAAACTACCAATCCGAATGGAAGAATTCCATTCAAAACGAATTTAAGAAGGAAACACTCAGCAGGATACTAATTCTTTTTAAGTTGAACTGAAATTTTTAATCGGAAATTTTTGATTTGAAGAAAATATGCACAAATATGCAATATTTCCTAAAATATTCACGAAGATGCCAAAATATGCAAAATATGCATTTTTTAATTAGCTTCTTTTAATCAAAAAACATTAGATATGCATAGAAAACTTACAATTTTGTTGATATACCTCTTAATAACAAATATGCATTTTGCATATAATCCGAGCCTTACTGATCATACACGCTATACTACGAATAGTATCTAAAATTAACACTAAAAATTAGTGGTTTAAGAAATAATTCAAAATTATCTCCGCCCACAATAATATTAACAGTCAAAACCTACCAAAAAAGCAAATCAAATAAAACGGAAATGAGTATTGGTCTAATATCCGAAAAAGGTTCTTATTCTCCCGAATAAAGAACTTCTGTAAACATTTAATTCCCTGTTATTTGATACCGCTTGAATTTATCCATGAAAAAAAAAATTATATGTATACACCTACAACATATATACACACAAATCGCCAAAAAGCAACCTACAGATTAGAGCAGATCACACCCACACACCACAAGTTAAGAGCACTTCACGATATTTATCTCGGAGAATCCTCTCCTTATCACATATCCAGTGCAAATGCGCTTAACTGTCTCTAACACCCCTTTATATAAAATTTAGGTCGCGACCTCTTGCGGCTGACTTTTGACCTAACAAAAACAAAATCTGGCGGCCGATTTCTGACTCAAACACATACATACACACCTACACATACTATATATATATATATACATCCCGGTATCATTGGAAGCTCCTTTCATAACTGTTCCATGTGGCGTCCAATATGGCGACACGCGGTGGGTATTGCAAGTGTACTATCATTTGAAGCTCCTTTCTTATTGCTATACTTAAAGCGTCCGGTGATATACACTTACTTTCTATTAATCATCAATCAGGCGTCCTATTTGTGTAAACGTTTTCATTCAATAGACAATGTAAGCTCCAGCAATGTTGCCATATTTATTAAGTGCAATTGGTCATGCATCATAGTCTTCTTGAATATGAGATCATAAAATGAAGAATTTCAAGATGTTTGCAATTAGGTAGAGTAGATGAAATGTTTCGAAGAAGCAATTCGACAATCGCACAGATCCCAACTTGAAATTCAAGATAGTGTCGACGTATGACCAAAAACATTTACGATGAAGAAAAACCCCACAAGTGTCATATCAAACAAAAGATCTCGAAGATGCAATGTTCCAAGATGAGGTCCGAGTGATTGTCGAATTCGCCTCTTCAAGACATTTCATTTCATGTGCCACATGTGTGATTTTTTCTTCGTCGTAAATGTTGTCGATCATAAGTCGACACCATCTTAAATTCCAAAATGAGGTCACTGTGATTTTAGAATTCTCCTCCTCGAGAGCTTTCATTTCATGTGCCACATGTGTGATTTTTTCTTCGTCGTTAATGTTTTAAGTCATAAGTCAAAACCATCTTGAAAATGAGGTCCGTGTGATTGTCGAATTGGCCTCTGTGAAACCTTTCTTTTAATGTGTCATATGTGTGATTTTTTCTTCGTCGCAAATGCCCTACATCACAAGTCGATACCATCTTGAGTTCCAAGATGAGGTCCGTGTGTGAAGTCCGGTCCCAACACCGATAAAACAAATTCAGATTATCTTCTTAGTTGCTCCTTAGAAGCAATGTGCAAAATATGTAGGTGGCGGGATCTCTAATAATAAAGTTACGTAGTACTGCGCCGCCCCCAACACCGATAAAACGGATTTGTGCTCAGATTGTCTTTCTAGTTGCTCCTTAGAAGCAAGATGCAGAATATGTAAGTGGTAGAATCCCTAATAAAAATTTACGTAGTACCCCGCCACACCCAACACCGATAAAACGAATTGGTGCTCAGATAAAGGTTTTAGTTGTTGCTTAGAAGCAAATTGCAAAATATGTAAGCGGCAGGATCTTTAATTAAAAAGTTACATAGTACCGCGCCGCCCCCATCACCTTTAAATTGAATTTGTGCTCAGATTATCTTTTTTGTTGCTCTTTAGAAGCAACGTGCAAAATATGCAAGTGGCAGGATCTCTAATAAAAAAGTTAGATAGTACCCTGCCGCCCTCAACACTGATAAAACGAATTTGTGCTCAAATTATCTTCTTAGTTGCACCTTAGAAGCAATGTGCAAAATATGGAAATGGTAAGATCACGAATAAAAATGTTAGGTAGTACCGCGCCGCCCCCAACACCGGTAAAACGAATTTGTGTTCAGATTATCTTTTTGGTTGCTCATTAGAAGCAACGTGCAAAATATGTAAGTGGCAGGATCTCTAATAAAAAGTTACGTAGTACCGAGCCGCCCCCAACACCGATAAAACAAATTTGTGCTCAGATTATCTTTCTTGTTGTTCCTTAGAAGCAACGTGCAAGATATGTAAGTGGCAGGATCTCTAATAATAATGTTACATAGTACCGCGTCGCCCTCAACACCGATAAAACGAATTTGTGCTCAGATTATATTTTTACTTGCTCCTTAGAAGCAACGTGTAAAATATGTAAGTGGCAGGATCTCTAATAAAAAAGTCACGTAGTACCGCGTCGCCCCAACACTGATAAAACAAATTTGCGCTCGGATTATCTTTCTTGTTGCTCCTTAGAAGCAACGTGCAAGATATGTAATAATATGTAATATCTAATAATAAAGTTGCATAGTACCGCGCCGCCCCCAACACCAATAAAACGAGTTTGTGCTCGGATTATCTTTTTGGTTGCTCCTTAGAAGCAACGTGCTATATAATGTAATTAGCAGGATCTCTAATAAAAAAGCCACGTAGTACTGCGCCGCCCCCAACACCGATAAAACGAATTTGTACTTTTTGTTGCTCCTTAGAAGCAACGTGCAAAATATGGAAGTGGTAGGATCACTAATAAAAATGTTACATAGTACCACGCCGCCCCCAACGCCGATAAAACGAATTTGTGCTCAGATTGTTTTTTTAGTTGCTCCTTAGAAGCAACGTGCAAAATATGTAAGTAGTAGAATCACTAATAAAAATGTTACGTAGTACCGCGCCGCCCCCAACACCAGTAAAACGAATTTGTGCTCAGATTGTTGTGCTCCTTAGAAGCAACGTGCAAAATATGTAAGTGGCAGAAACTCTAATAAAAGAGTTACACAGTACCGCGCCGCCCTCAATTTGATAAAACCAATTTGTGCTCAGATTATTTTCTTAGTTGCTCCTTAGAAGCAATGTGCAAAATAGGGAAGTGGTAGGATCACTAATAAAAATGTTACGTAGTACCGCGCCGCCCCCAACACCGATAAAACGAATTTGTATTCAGATTATCTTTTTTGTTGCTCCTTAGAAGCAATGTGCAAAATATGGAAGTGGTAGGATCACTAATAAATATGTTACGTAGTACCGCGCCGCCCCAACACCGATTAAACGAATTTGTACTCAGATTATCCTTTCTGTTGCTCTTTAGAAGCGACGTGCAAAATATGGAAGTAGTAGAATCACTAATAAACATGTTATGTAGTACCGCGCCACCCCCAAGACCAATAAAACGAATTTGTGCTCAGATTGTGTTTTTAGTTGCTCCTTAGAAGCAATGTACAAAATATGGAAGTAGTAGGATCATTAATAAAAGTGTTGCGTAGTACCGCGCCGCCCCCAATACCGATAAATCGAATTTGTGCTCAGACTGATTTTATTAGTTGCTCTTTAGAAGCAATGTGCAAAATATGGAAGTGGTAGGATCACTAATAATAATCTTACGTAGTACCACGCCGCCCCCAACGCCGATAAAACGAATTTGTGCTCAGATTGTTTTTTTAGTTGCCCCTTAGAAGCAATGTGCAAAATATGGAAGTAGTAGGATCACTAATAAAAATGTTACGTAGTACCGCGCCGCCCCCAACGCCCATAAAACGAATTTGTGCTCAGATTGTTTTTTTAGTTGCTCCTTAGAAGCAACGTGCAAAATATGTAAGTAGTAGAATCACTAATAAAAATGTTACGTAGTACCGCGCCGCCCCCAACACCGATAAAACGAATTTGTATTCAGATTATATTTTTTGTTGCTCCTTAGAAGCAATGTGCAAAATATGGAAGTAGTAGAATCACTAATAAACATGTTATGTAGTACCGCGCCACCCCCAAGACCAATAAAACGAATTTGTGCTCAGATTGTTTTTTAGTTGCTCCTTAGAAGCAACGTACAAAATATGGAAGTAGTAGGATCACTAATAAAAATGTTGCGTAGTACCGCGCCGCCCCCAATACCGATAAATCGAATTTGTGCTCAGACTGATTTTATTAGTTGCTCTTTAGAAGCAATGTGCAAAATATGGAAGTGGTAGAATCACTAATAATAATCTTACGTAGTACCACGCCGCCCCCAACGTCGATAAAACGAATTTGTGCTGAGATTGTTTTTTTAGTTGCCCCTTAGAAGCAATGTGCAAAATATGGAAGTAGTAGGATCACTAATAAACATGTTATGTAGTACCGCGCCACCCCCAAGACCAATAAAACGAATTTGTGCTCAAATGTTTTTTTAGTTGCTCCTTAGAAGCAATGTACAAAATATGGAAGTAGTAGGATCACTAATAAAAATGTTGCGTAGTACCGCACCGCCCCCAATACCGATAAATCGAATTTGTGCTCAGATTGATTTTATTAGTTGCTCTTTAGAAGCAATGTGCAAAATATGGAAGTGGTAGGATCACTAATAAAAATGTTACGTAGTACCACGCCGCCCCCAACGCCGATAAAACGAATTTGTGCTCAGATTATCTTTTTTGTTGCAACATGTAAAATATGTAAGTGGTAGGATCTCTAATAAAAAAGTTACGTAGTATTTTTCAACAAAGTTGAAACTCATTTGTTAGGTTTCCGACTGTCATTTGTTCTTTTTAAAAGTAAATTCTGGCGGTTCAGGTAAATCCACAAAACTTTTGTAATTAACATTTTCTAATAATAAAATGTGTAGGTACCGTTTAAAGTATGAACAAAAAGCCTGCACAGTCTACTAGGTTATACCTGTTTTCAAGAAAGGTAACAAGACTGAAGCCATTCAAATTTTTCTATTTTCTATGTGAAAATTTTGCCATTGAAATTTTTCTATTTTCTATGTGAAAATTTTGCATTTTCTTGCTGCGTTGTATCAGTATTGCATTGTGTAACACACTTGAAGGGCATTAAGATTATAGACAACGTTTATAATTTCATTCGCTTTTAAAAGTGTAATAAATATTCGCTTGCATAAATGATATGCACAAGAGAGCGTCCGCTGCACATTTCAATTACAACAGTGTTGACAGATTTACTAGACGCCTTATTGTGCTGTACGTGAAAGCCGACTATACACGCTCCTGTATACGCAAACGACACTAGCGCCACAGGTGGATATACGCTCGAACTAAAAATATACACTAACTTTCATTTGATCATCATTCGGGCGTCCAGAAAGAAGTTTTTTAAATGATAGGCAGAGGTCGCACGATGTCCCAAAAAATTTTTAACATGGTATACAATCGAGCGTCCGCATACGGACGCTCAATTACTTCGGACGCCCAATTGACGGCAAATTGACAATATAGGGACGCTCAAATGATAACTGGATATATATATATATATATATATATATATATATATATATATATATAGATTTAAAAAGAGGAAACCTGAGATCATTTCGCGATAAAAGTTGGACAAGATGAGATCCTTTTGGAAAGGCGAGATCCGAAATCGGATCTCACCTTTCTTAGCGTGTATATCGGGTCATAACCCACTTTGTTGGTACTAAAGAGCTCAAATTCAAATTTTATACCGGATCTCGTTTTGCCGATTTCTTTGCAGTTTTATACACCAGCAGTTCACAATTAGTTATGCAGAGGGCGCATGTGAGCCAAGTATACACGTACATAGTTTCTAACCTAAGTGAGATCCGACAATGTGGCAACATAGCAGAGCTCTACTTTACAATAAAATTTCTAACATGAAAGAATTATACGTTTTTAATTAAACTGGACTCTTATTCGAGGAAATTGTATAGAACAATTTGTTTATAATCTTTTAACGCACAGCTTAAAAATCGTCACGTGAAACGTTTATAACTCTATTCTTCTACTTAATAATGATTATGTGAGCTTTTCGTAAATTTTACAATTACTTCAATTCATTATGAGATTTAAAACGAAACGCTTTCTGAGTCTTTTAGGAATTGCAGTTTGCTTGATTCGACATTGCAAAATACCGTCTAGAGACAGTTATAATCACTATCTGATAGCAGTACATTTTAATTAAAATAGTTTACAATAAAATATTATCGATTTTACACAGCAATAAAGTGAGTAGAGACTTTCAGTTTCGTTACAATAAAAATAATACCATCTATCAAATGTGAATTTGTAAATTTCAAATAAATTATTGCAACTGTTATCTGCTGCAGGGGGGTAATTTTTTTAATTTTTATATTAACAATGAAGGATTTCCTGTCGATGGGAAATTTCGTAATATTAAAAAAAACAGTCAAATGTGAATCTCTAAGCCCCAAATAAACTATTGCAACTGTTTTCTGTTACAGTGGGGTAATCTATAACATTTTTACATAACAATGAAGTGAATAAAGAGGTTTTAGTATCAATGGAAAGTTTCCTTAAATGAAAAAAAAAACACAAGTTGTCAAAATAATGTAAATCTGTAAGCCTGAAATAAATTATTTTACAATGAAGTGAAGAAAAAGGCTTTCGTGTCAATCTCGTTTGATTAAAAAAAATTTCCAACTGTGAAAAGTGAATTTGTAAACTTCAAATGAATTATTGCGTTTTCTGCCACAGTGGGGTATTTTTTTAATTTTTACATGAAGGCTTTCGTGTCAATAGAAAGTTTCGTTATATTAAAAAAAGACAACTGCCAAATGTGAATCTGCAAGTCTCAGATAAATCATTGCAAATGTTTTCTGTTACAGTGAGGTAAACTGTTACCTACGACCACTACTGTAAATGACGAATTACGCACGACACATAAATTAAGTAAGCGGGTATTTACAAACGTCGTCCGTAAAGTAAGAAAAACGCACAACGCACCTACTTTACGCACATTTGTAGTTAGATCTACGTAGCCTCATCACATTAGATTGACAGTCGTCGAAATTGCAAATGTCATTGCCGATTATTTTGAACTTGAATAATAAGGTAATTTTTGTGGTCGTAGATAAAGTATAGTACAAAACTCGAGTTGTAAAGTAATTACGCACTTGTGGAATTACTTGCATTCGCCGCTGCGATTCGGCTCATGCGCAACTTTTCCACCGTGCGTAATTTGCTATTTACAACTCTCGTTATGTAATATACTATTACATAATAATGAAATGAATAAAGAGGTTTTAGTGTCAATGTAAAGTTTCGTTAAATGAAAAAAAAATAAGTTGTCAAAATAATGTAAATCTGTAAGCCTGAAATAAATTATTTTACAATGAAGTGAATAAAAAGGCTTTTGTGTCGATTTCGTTAGATTTAAAAAATCTCCAACTGTCAAATGTGGAATTGTAAACTTTACATAAGTTATTGCGAATGTTTTCTGCTACAGTAGGGTAATTTTTTTTTATCCACTATCACATTATAATTGGACTTTTATTTATTAATAAAATGCTATCGACTTATATGAAATTTGGAAAGGATAAATTAAATCAAAAAATGAATGTTCCGACATACTTTTGAGCACAGTACATCTTCCGGTTTCGCTGAAAGTGATGTCAACTTTTTTATTTTATTTTAAGTAGAACACCTTACAGGCATATTTTTACATGTCGATGGTCCTCTGGAATAATGGCACAACTCAAAAACTTAAATTTTAGAGAAGCAATTTAAAAAATTTCATATAGTACACCGTTTTACGCTGAAATAAGCTAACACTTTTCTACTTGTGTGGTGTGTAGCGGTTCAGTATGTAAATAACGTAGTGACGTTTTGTCACATAAAATATACTTGGAAAAGGAGTGTAATACGCGCAATATCTCAAAAAGAGCAGTTTTTGAGTTGTGTCCTTATTCCAGAGGGCCATCGATGTTTGAAATTTGTAGATCATTGCGAGTCCGAAAATATAATTATCACCAGGCAATTTTAGTTTGCATGACAACGAAAAAAAAATTGTTTTCCAATCTAGAAAGCTAGAAATCGTGTATTTTCGTTAGGCTGCGATCAATAAGTAATTCGAAAAAATCACTCCTTTGATTATATTTTGATTTTTAAAATTTTTGTAACATTTGAAATTTTCATTAGGTCGTAACCCATTTTTTAATGGAAACTCATGTGTTTCTTAGTCTAGCTCAACAGAATTCTTTTTTGTTGAGTACTCTGATACCAAATACTTCATACTTCCGCCGAAACCGGAAGTTCTACTGCGCTCAATAGTATGTTGCAAAATTCATTTAATTTAATTAAAATTAATTTTAATTTAATCCCTTCCAAATTTCATGTAAATCGATTAAAAAATAAAAATTCTAGAAGGATGAACACATGGCGTGGGACACCCGGTATAACAGAAAACAATTTTGCAATCACTTATTTAAAGCTTACAAATTCACATTTAACCGCTGGACTTTTTTAAATATAACGAAACCTCCAATTCACACGAGAACCACTTTATTCACTAGATAGCAAGATAAAAATGATATTAGGTTTGTTCCAGCAACAGTTCGTCACTAGTTCGAAACCGTTAACAGTTATGAAAATTGTACATTTGACGGCGCCGTTAATATCGGTCATTACTTCGGTGGGCAACTGTTTTTAATGGTTCCGAACTAGTCAGAAAATGCTGCTGGAACAAACCTATTAGTTTGCTCCATTATAGCCGAAAACTATTGCAATAATTTATTTGGAGCTTACAAATTCACACTCTAGGTTTTCAATTGATATGAAAATCTCTTTATTCACTAGATTGTAATGTAAAAATGATATTAGTTTGCTCCACTATAGCTAAAAACATTTGGAATAATTTATTTGGGGCTTACAAATTCACATTGACAACTGAAGTTTTTTTTTTTTTTTTTAATGAAACGGAACTTCCAATTGACACGAAAACCACTTTATTCACTAGATAGTAACGTAAGAATACTATTAGTTTACTTCACTATAGTGAAAAACATTTGCAATAATTTATTTGAGGCTTATAAGTTCACATTGACAGCTGTAATTTTTCTTTAATATTTTTAAATCTAACGAAGCTTCCAATTGATACGAAAATGTGTTTGTTCACTAGATTGCAATGTAAAAATGACATTAGTTTGTTCCACTATAGCTAAAAACGTTTGCAATAATTTATTTGGGGCTTACAAATTCACATTCAGAGTTGAAGATATCTTTTTTTTTAATGAAACGACACTTCCAATTGACTCGAAAACCACTTTATTCACTAGATAGTAACGTAGAAATGCTATTAGTTTGCTCCACTACAGCCAAAAATATTTGTAATAATTTATTTGGGGCTTACAAATTCACATTGACAGCTGGAAATACATGCAATTTATTAACTATTGAGTGAACGCACGGAAATATACATAGTTCAAGGTTATGTTACATTTGGCAACACCGAAGGATCTCATCTAATCTCATAAATATCATTTTATACACTAACGGATCTCGTCTGTACATGTTTTTCTAACGGATCTCGTGTTACTCATTGTTTATCACAGAAAAATATACTCTGAATTTTTTTACCCCTCTGTGGCAGTAACGCTTTGAGTCACCATTTATAGGCTATTGACGTAAAATATACTCTGAAAAATAAAATCCCTATGGGGGATCTCAGGTTGTCCAAGTTTTATCCGGATCTCGACTTGGATTAAAAATGTATATATATATATATATATATATATATATATATCCAGCTATCATTTGAGCGTCCCTATATTGTCAATTTGCCGTCAATTGGGCGTCCGAAGTAATTGAGCGTCCGTATGCGGACGCTCGATTGTATCCCATGTAAAAAAAATTTTGGGGCATCGTGCGACCTTTGTCTATCATTTAAAAAAATTCTTTCTGGACGCCCGAATGATGATCAAATGAAAATTAGTGTATATTTTTAGTTCGAGCGTATATCCACCTGTGGCGCTAGTGTCGTTTGCGTATATAGGAGCGTGTATATTCGGCTTTCACGTATAGCACAATAAGGCGTCCAGTAAATCTGTCAACACTGTTGTAATTGAAATGTGCAGCGGACGCTCTCTTGCTGTGCATATCATTTATGCAAGCGAATATTTATGACACTTTTAAAAGCGAATGAAATTATAAACGTTGTTTATAATCTTAATGCCCTTCAAGTGTGTTACACAATGCAATACTGATACAACGCAGCAAGAAAATGCAAAATTTTGACATAGAAAATAAAAAAATTTGAATGGCTTCAGCCTGGTTAACTTTCTTGAAAACAGGTATAACCTAGTAGGCTGTGCAGGCTTTTTGTCCATACTTTAAACGGTACCTATACATTTTATTATCAGAAAATGTTTTGTGAAAAGTTTTGTGAATTTACCTGAACCGCCAGAATTTACTTTTAAAAAGAACAAACGACAGTCGGCAACCTAACAAATGAGTTTCAACTTTGTTGCAAAATACTACGTAACTTTTTTTATTAGAGATCCTACCACTTACATATTTTGCACATTGCTTCTAAGCAGTAACTAAAAAAAACAATCTGAGCAAAAATTCGTTTTACTGGTGTTGGGGGCGGCGCAGTACTACGTAATTTTTATTAGTGATCCTACCACTTCCATATTTTGCCCATTGCTTCTAAAGAGCAACAAAAAGCATAATCTAAGTACAAATTCGTTTTATCGGTGTTGGGGGCGGCGCGGTACTACGTAACATTTGTATTAGTGATCCTGCCACTTCCATATTTTGCACTTTGCTTCTAAGGAGCAACTAAAAAAACAATCTGAACACAAATTCCTTTTATCGGTGTTGAGGGCGGCGCGGTACTATGTAACTTTTTTATTAGAGATCCTGCCACTTATATATTTTGCACGTTGCTTCTAAAGAGCAACAAAAAGGATAATCGGAGTACATATTCGTTTTATCGGTGTTGGGGGCGGCACTGTACTACGTAACATTTTTATTAGTGATCCTACCACTTCCATATTTTGCACATTGCTTCTAAGGAGCAACTAAAAAAAATCTGAGCACAAATTCGTTTTATCGGTGTTGAGGGCGGCGCGGTACTATGTAACTTTTTTATTAGAGATCCTGCCACTTATATATTTTGCACGTTACTTCTAAAGAGCAACAAAAAGGATAATCTGAACACAAATTCGTTTTATCGGTGTTGATAGCGGCGCGGTACTACGTAACATTTTTATTAGTGATCCCACACTTCCATATTTTGCACATTGCTTCTAAGGAGTAACTAAAAAAAAATAATCTGAGCACAAATTCGTTTTATCGGTGTTGGGGGCGGCGCGGTACTACGTAACATTTTTATTAGTGATCCTACCACTTCCATATTTTGCACATTGCTTCTAAGGAGCAACTAAAAAAAAATCTGAGCACAAATTCGTTTTATCGGTGTTGAGGGCGGCGCGGTACTATGTAACTTTTTTATTAGAGATCCTGCCACTTATATATTTTGCACGTTACTTCTAAAGAGCAACAAAAAGGATAATCTGAACACAAATTCGTTTTATCGGTGTTGATAGCGGCGCGGTACTACGTAACATTTTAATTAGTGATCCCACACTTCCATATTTTGCACATTGCTTCTAACGAGTAACTAAAGAAAAAACAATCTGAACACAAATTCCTCTTATCGGTGTTGGGGGCGGCGCGGTACTACGTAACATTTTTATTAGTGATCCCACACTTCCATATTTTGCACATTGCTTCTAAGGAGTAACTAAAAAAAAAACAATCTGAGCACAAACTCGTTTTATCGGTGTTGGGGGCGGCGCGGTACTACGTAACATTTTTATTAGTGATCCTACCACTTCCATATTTTGCACATTGCTTCTAAGGAGCAACTAAAAAAAAATCTGAGCACAAATTCGTTTTATCGGTGTTGAGGGCGGCGCGGTACTATGTAACTTTTTTATTAGAGATCCTGCCACTTCTATATTTTGCACGTTGCTTCTAAAGAGCAACAAAAGGATAATCTGAAAACAAATTTGTTTTATCGGTGTTGATAGCGGCGCGGTACTACGTAACATTTTTATTAGTGATCCCACACTTCCATATTTTGCACATTGCTTCTAAGGAGTAACTAAAGAAAAACCATCTGAACACAAATTCCACTTATCGGTGTTGGGGGCGGCGCGGTACTACGTAACATTTTTATTAGTGATCCTACCACTTCCATAATTTGCACGTTGCTTTTAAAGAGCAACAGAAAGGATAATCTGAGTACAAATTCGTTTTATCTGTGTTGGGGGCGGCTCGGTACTACGCGACTTTTTTATTAGAGATCCTGCCACTTACATTATATAGCACGTTGCTTCTAAGGAGTAACTAAAAAAAGCAATCTGAGCACAAATTCGTTTTATCGGTATTGAGGGCGGCGTGGTACTATGTAATATTTTTATTAGTGATCCTACCACTTCCATATTATGCACATTGCTTCTAAGGAGCAACTAAAAAAACAATCTGAGCACAAATTCGTTTTACTGGTGTTGGAGGCGGCGCGGTACTACGTAACATTTTTATTAGTGATCCTGCCACTTACATATCTTGCACGTTGCTTCTAAGGAGCAACAAGAAAGATAATCTGAGCACAAATTCGTTTTATCGGTGTTGGGGGCGGCGCGGTACTACGTAAC
Organism: Dorcus parallelipipedus; assembly: GCA_958336345.1. Taxonomy (NCBI): domain Eukaryota; kingdom Metazoa; phylum Arthropoda; class Insecta; order Coleoptera; family Lucanidae; genus Dorcus; species Dorcus parallelipipedus. Next base: position 16,902,927 of record OY284479.1, read on the forward strand.
ATTTTTATTATTGATCCTACCACTTCCATATTTTGCACATTGCTTCTAAGGAGCAACTAAAAATACAGTCTGAGCACAAATTCATTTTATCGGTGTTGAGGGCGGCGCGGTACTATGTGACTTTTTTATAAAAACACTTACATATTTTGCATATTGCTTCTAAGGAGCAACAAAAAAGACAATCTGAGCACAATTTCATTTTATCGCTGTTGGGGGCGGCTCGGTACTACGTAACTTTTTATTAGAGATCCTGCCGCTTACATATTTTGCACGTTGCTGCTAAGGAGCAACCAAAAAGATAATCTGAACACAAAATTGTTTTATCGGTGTTGCGGGCGGCGCGGTACTACCTAACATTTTTATTAGTGATCTTACCACTTCCATATTTTGCACATTGCTCCTAAGGAGCAACTAAAAATATAAGCGGAGCACAAACTTGTTTTAGCGGTGTTGGGGCGGCGTGGTACTACGTAACATTATTATTAGAGATCCCGCCACTTTCATATTTTGCAATTTGCTTCTAAGGAGCAACTAGAGAGACAATCTGAGCACAAATTCGTTTTATCGGTGTTGGGGGCGGCACGATATTACGTGACTTTTTAATTAAAGATCCTGCCGCTTACACATTTTGCAATTTGCTTCTCAACAACAACTAAAACGTTTATCTGAGCACCAATTCGTTTTATAGGTGTTGGGTGTGGCGGGGTACTACGTAACTTTATTATTAGAGATTCCGCCACTTTCATATTTTGCAATTTGCTTCTAAGGAGCAACTAAAAAGATACTCTGAGCACAAATTCGTTTTATCAGTGTTGGGAGCGGCACGATACTACGTAACTTTTTTTATTAAAGATCCTGCCGCTTACATATTTTGCAATTTGCTTCTCAACAACAACTAAAACGTTTATCTGAGCACCAATTTGTTTTATCGGAATTGGGGGTGGCGCGGTACTATGTAACTTTTTTATTATAGATACTGCGACTTACATATTTTGCACGTTGCTTCTAAGGAGCTACTAAAAAGATAATCTGAGCACAAATTCGTTTTGTCGGTGTTGGGGGCGGCACGGTACTACGTAACTTTATTATTAGAGATCCCGCCACTTACATATTTTGCACATTGCTTCTAAGGAGCAACTAAGAAGATAATCTGAGCACGAATTTGTTTTATCGGTGTTGGGACCGGACCTCACACACAGACCTCATCTTGGAACTCAAGATGGTATCGACTTGTGATGTAGGACATTAGCGACGAAGAAAAAATCACACATATGACACATTAAAAGAAATGTTTCATAGAGGCGAATTCGACAATCACACGGACCTCATCGTGGTTTTCAAGATGGTTTTGACTTATGACTTAAAACATTTACGACGAAGAAAAAATCACCACATGTGGCACATGAAATGAAAGGTCTCGAAGAGGCGAATTCAACAATCACACGAATGTCATTTTGGAATTCAAGATAGTGCCGACTTATGATTGAAAACATTTACGACGAAGAAAAAATCACACATGTGGCACATGAAATGAAAGGTCTTGAAGAGGCGAATTCGACAATCACTCGGACCTCATCTTGGAACCTTGCATCTTCGAGATCTTTTGTTTGATCTGACACTTGTGGGGTTTTTCTTCATCGTAAATGTTTTTGGTCATAAGTCGACACTATCTCGAATTTCAAGTTGGGATCTGTGGGATTGTCGAATTGCTTCTTCGAAACATTTCATCTAGTCTACCTAATTGCAAACATCTTGGAATTCTTCATTTTATGATCTCATATTCAAGAAGACTATGATGCATGACCAATTGCACTTAATAAATATGGCAACATTGCTGGAGCTTACATTGTCTATTGAATGAAAACGTATACACAAATAGGACGCCTGGTTGATGATTAATAGAAAGTAAGTGTATATCACCGGACGCTTTAAGTATAGCAATAAGAAAGGAGCTTCAAATGATAGTACACTTGCAATACCCTCCGCGTGTCGCCATATTGGACGCCGCATGGAACAGTTATGAAAGGAGCTTCCAATGATACCGGGATGTATATATATATATATATTTACGGCCAGCTATCAAAGTGAGGCCTCATCGTAGTGCGTACAATGTGAGGACCACTAGAAGGAATGATGCTACAAACGCTAGTAAATTACTGTAACCGTAGTTTGGCAAGGGCAATAGAGGGCGCACGAGTATACTCCAAAATTAAGAAAGATGACGAACTTTTTTTTCCGGCGTATATCAGTACAAAGTGAGGACTGCACTATTTGTCTATTAAAGTGAGGACCGAATATACATTTCGTAATCCCAACAATGCGAGGTCCGTTATGCGTGTATAAAGATGTGAAACTACCAAAGTGAGGTCCATGCAACGTTGCCATTTTTCGCGTTCCTATAAACCAAGTGCGCAGTATAGTAGCATACAGATTATCACAGATTTTCCACAATTTCGACTATTCAAAGGAAGCCGCTCGTCAATAAAGAAATTTATGACACCTTTGGGTTGCGTTGTCGCTAACCAAAACAGTGCGGTGCTTTCAGGGTCAGTTAATTTGCCCCCCCCCCCGTAACGTTTTTCAAAGTTTTCTTACACCAAATTATTGCATCCTTATGCACCATCAAAATAAATTTTCCCTTCAAGATAGAAATTGCAGGCAAATTTCACTGGGAGGGGCCAAGTTAACCGTAACCCCCCCCCCCCGTGAAAATTTTCGAAGTTTCTTTAGTGCACCTTGTTGCACCCCTTATGCACCACAATTTTTAACTTTTGCTCAAATAGCTGAGAAAAAAATAAAACAGAAAGTCAGCTCCCCCCTCACAGCGAAATTTTTCGAAGTTTTCTTGTCGCACCTTGCTGCACTCCTAATGCACCACCTTTTTTAATTTTTGTACTGCTCAAATAGCTGAGAAAAAAAAAATTAAATAGAAAGTTAAGTTGGCACCCCCCCAGTGAATATTTTGGAACTTTTTTTGTCACATCTTATTGCACCCCTTATGCACCACCTTTTTTAACATTTGCACCGCTCAAATAGTTGAGAAAAAAAAACAAAATAGTTAGCCAGCCCCCCCAGGGAAAACAAAGTCGTTTGGTGCACCTTGTTGCACCCCTAATGCATCCTTATACACCACCTTTTTTTTAACTTTTGCACCGCTCAAATAGCTGAGAAAAAAATTAATAGAAAGTCAGCTACCCCCCCCCAAGTGAAAATTTTCGAACTTTTTTTGGTGCATCTTGTTGTACCTCTTATGCACCACTTTTTTTAAACTTTTGCACCCCTCAGAGGGAACACAAAAATAGAAAGTTAGCTAATCCACCCCAGCAAAAATTTTCAGTTTTTTTGTTGCGTCTTATTGCATCCATTACCTGCTGCGTATCATCACCGTTTTTAACTTGGCTTATCTCAATCTCAAAATTAATTATATGATACTAAAATATGTTAATGATACTTTAAATATGTACTCATCAAGAAAATGAAACAGAGAAGTACGTCTTTCTCGCTTAACAGGGCAGTACCTTTCCTACATTTTGATATTTATAAATTATTATTGTATTCTATTTTGTAGTTTATTTTGAATTTAATCATTTTCTTAACAACATTCTCTTCTCAAAAAACTTTCTAAATTTAGTAGACTAATTTTATTATAGTTAAATTTATCATTATTCACTTTTGATAAATGAAAAACTTCAAGTACTTAAGTTTTGTTTGATATAAATTTATTTCCTTTTCCATATAATAAAGAACTTAAAATAACTGAGCGATAGGGAAGAGGATGCTAGCTAAGTTTTTCAATTGTCTGAGCGTGCAAAAGTCAATCAAATATAGTGGTACATATGGGTACATAAAGGATGCAACACAAAATCAAAAACTTTTGAAAGAACTTGTACGGGAAGGTTAACCAAGTCTCTATTTTATTTCCTCTTCATAAAAAAATTCACTGGGGAGCAGTTAAGTTTCTATTTCTATTATTTTATTTTTCTCAGCTATTTGACTGGTGCAAAAGTTAATAATGGTGGTGCATAAGGTGCAACAAGAACACTGAAAATTTTGACTGGGATCGTCTAGCTAACTTTCTATTTTATTTTTTTCTTGGCTATTTGAGCGGTGCAAAAGTTAAAAAAGATGCTGCATAATAGGCTACTTACGGTTCTAAATATGATAGAAAAAGATAGATCAAAGATGAATAGTATTGAGTATAATTTCTCTATTTTGCAACGTAATTGGCTAATAATTTAAACGGAACTCTCGTTTCAAATTCCTTTTCTATTACACGCGAGAAGGTACAAATTAGTCAACGAGAAAATACTGCTATACTATCTATACTGGAATTTAACCCTCATACTACCATGGGGTCACTGAAGACCCCATGCGTGATTATGAATATAATCATTTTTATTGAAATTTACTTTTCAAAAACTTTACCAAATTTGACTTTTCCTAACTTTATCTGTTCTAACTCTAGCTAAAAGCCTATTTTTTTGTAGTTTGCATAGTTTTACAAAAAAATAAATAAGTCACACGCAATACCATTGGGGTTACCAGTGACCCCACTTATTAAATATGCTATTCTATTATCTTTTTTTATTTCTTAACGCACGCATTTTTAAACAAAATCCATTTTACATTTTACTTTACGCACTAGTGCGTAAAAAGTGACACTTTACAAACTAAAATTAACCTTTAAAGTATCTACTTTACGCACGGTTCTAAAAAAAATATTTTTTAGAAACTACAGGTCGAGAAATAAGCTTGAAAATTAGCACTTAGATCCACAAACACATTAGAACGGGACGACGACAACTATGAAATGTAATGTATCAAGAAGGAGGGCCTACTAGATACGCCAAACGAAACGTGGACACAATTTGCAGTACTTTTAGATAATATTGTAAACCACGTCGTTCAGTGGACTAATGCCGAAGGTAGACTCGAGCATGGAGATTGGAGATTTATGGAAAATTCTGGATTCCGAAGAGTTTCTAAGTTTTTCTGGATTGTTGATATTGTCAGGAGTTTTCAAATCTCATATCATAACGAAGGAATTACAAATTAGTGGAATGTAGAAGATGGGCGCCCTATATTCAACAAAACTATAAGCAGACACAGGTTTAATACAATTTCTCAATGTCTGCGTTTTGATAATGCCGAAATCCGAAGAAAAAAAATCGAGATTTAGATAAATTATCGCCAACTAGAGTTTTTTTTACTATGGCTACCTACACTACATGATGCATATATACCTCACGAAAATCTAACCGTCGACGAGCAGCTGCTTACTGGTCCGTGGTCGGTGTCCATTCAAACAGTACATACCTTCCAAGCCAGGAAAATATGCAATAAAAATCTGGGCAGCATGCGACAGTAAAACTTTATATGCTTACAATTGCCAAATATATACTGGTAAAACATCAGCTAGAAATGTTACCACTGACAATTTTTTCACAAGCCTAGATCTTGCAAAGGAAACGGAAAAGAAACCTTTAACTTTGCTAGGTACAATTCGAAAAAATAAACCAGAACTTCCTCAGAAATTAGTGACTACGTGTGGGAGGGAAGTATAAACAACAAGATTTGTTTATTAAGACAAAGCCATGTTAGCCTCTTACTGTCCAGAAAGGTGAAAAATTGTTACTTTGCTATTCACCATGCATGACAGATGTGAAGTTCTTGAAGATGAAAAGAAAAGCCGCAAATAATTGTTGATTACAATAGAACAAAATCAGGTATGTACACCATGGATGGCCGGTGACAGTTTTTTATAACTAGTAGATATTAGTGCATTGAACACTTATATTATATGGGTTCATCTAAACGATGAATGGAAAACAAGAACTGGTTACAAACGACGCGAATTTTTGAAGCAACTAGGAAAAGAATTAGTTACTACTGGAACAAACGCAAAACACGCTTCGACATCACAGAGTCATCCGCACAAAAATCAAGAAATAAAACGTACCTAGCGAATGTTCTAAATGCCCCAGAAATTTGGACAGAAAATATTCTAAAAAATGTCAGAGTTGTAATAGATTCGTTTGTAACAATCATGAATATGTAACTCCTTATAACCCGTGATCAATATCTTTTCTAATCAAGTAACCTATGGATAAAAATGTCTTTGTTTGGTTGATTATTTCAAATGCCATTTGAATTATTTTTATTGCACTCCTATCGTTTTGTATAGGAATGCAATATAAATATGTAATTCAAGTGGCGTTTGAAATGATAAACTAATCAAAGACACATTATTTCATTTCCACAGGTCATTTGATTAGAAAAGATATTGATCACCTCTTATAAAATGATTAAATTCTTATAATAAATTTCGAAAATATTGAACTACTACTTTGGTACATTTTCCATACGTACTTTATTTTTCTATGAATAGCGAATGTTGAAAGAATTAGTATTTACAACTATAAAACTCCTTTTCTGATGGAAGATTTGCTCTGTGCTTAAAAAGTTCGAAAGCACGTCAAATATCTACAGCGTGTCCACCAAGTGCCGCGGTCTTCTCTACCGTCAACAGTATATAAAATTTAAAAAAAAATCAAACGAGCTAAGATGTAACTCAGTCAGCTCTACTTCATAAAATTATTTTTGGCTATACAGAGTGTTCAGTAACTGAGAGCCACACCAAAGTTATATTTTTCTAAATGGAACACCCAGTATATTTTCAGATATTTCGAAAGTACGCATAACGAATAGGTAATAACAAAAAATTCAGGAAGTTTTACTTAAGAGTTTGTAAGATATTGAAGTTTAAGTGTGAAAAATTGCCATAATATGAATGCTTATATCTTTGTTATTTATTTACATTTCGTCTTGAATTTTTGCAGATATTCAATACAATATCTTTTCTACAGAAATTTCAAAACAGATTCGGTCTATCAGTTATTATGTGTACAGGGTGTTGAGTTTTGCAAAAGATAATTTTTCTCAAAATTTTCAAATGGAACACCCAGTATATCTAGACTCTCGTGAAACACTGATTTAATAAGCTTTCATAAAACGCCAAATGTATTTGCCTAAACTGAAGAAATCGTAAGACAAAATTAATAATCTTTCTTTCTTTCAATATTGACGTTATTTAGCCTTTCTGTCCGGTTCTTCTGTTTTGATTAGCTGATATATCAATGAGTATGTTTTATTTTTTGTTCAAAGTAATTGAATATGTTCCTGTTAAAATAATTTCTATTTTTCTCTACTTTGAAAATATCTAAATAACGTTATAATAATAATTTTAAAAAATAAAATTTTAAATCACGTTGCCGTTTGCTAGAAAATAGGAAAACAGTTGCTATAAATTTTTAATTGACAGAACAATTATTCAATTAGTAGATAACACTACTTTTACAGTTTTGTATTTTTTTATGATAACAAAATGCATTCTAATAATGAAGAGTTACGTGACATGACATACCTACTAGGAAAAGGCAACTAAAACTGTCTTTTGACATCAAGATTACATTCGCAGCATTATCCTATGAGAAGACACCTGGATTATAGAGTTTTCCAAAGATTGAAAGAAAGATTCTAAACGCCAGGAAACATTAAATACACTAAAAATGTTATTAAAATAACGACATGTAAATATTTTCAAAATAAAGAAAAATAGTAATTAGTTTAACAGGAACATATTCAATTATGTACTTTGAACAAAAAATAAAACATATTCATTGTTTTATCAGCAAATCAAAACAGAAAAACCGGTCGGAAAGACTAAATAACGTCAATATTGAAAGAAAGAAAAATTATTAATTTTTGTCTCACGACTTCTTCAGTTTAGACAAATATATTTGGCGTTTTATAAAAGCTTATGAAAACGTGTTTCACGAGAGTCTAGATATACTGGGTGTTCCATTTGAAAATTTTGAGAAAAATTATCTTTCGCAAAACTCAACACCCTGTACACATAATAACTGATAGTTCGAAGTAGTTTTGTAATTTCTGTAGAAAAGATATTGTATTGAATATCTACAAAAATTCAAGACGAAATGTAAATAAATAACAACGATATAAGCACTCATATTATGGCAATTTTTTACACTTAAACTTCAATATCATACAAACTCTTAAGTAAAACTTCCTAAATTTTTAGGTTGTTACCTATTCGTTATGCGTATTTTCGAAATACGTAAAAATATAATGGGTGTTCCATTTAAAAAAATATAACTTTGGTATGGCTCCCAGTTAGTGAACACTCTGTATAGCTAAAAATAATTTTCTGAAGTAGCGCTGACTGAGTGACATCCTGGCTCGTTTGAATCTTATATACTATAGACGGTAGAGAAGACCGCGGCACTCGGTGAACAGCCTGTATATGATGGACTTTTTCTTCAGTTATTTTCTGGACGTGTCTTAACAGTCGATACAGATCCTTGAAACGATACCAATGCACTGTTGCCAAATATATGGTCCTCACTTGATGCGCGGCACATCGTACAATGCAAGAGTGAGATAAACACGGTTACAAAATATACGCGCCTCAGCAGCGCCCTCAAGCGGAGAAGCGCCGAACTAAAATATACAATTTTGAGCATGGCACGTACAAAGTGAGGACCACGTTTTTTTTGTAGAATTTCAATCTGTAAGGTTAGAACATCAAATTTTGATGACTTTGCAAAGTGAGGTCCCGTATATTGGTCCTCACTTTGACATGGACCTCACTTCAACCGTGAATTTCCTTCATGTGGGGCTCACTTTATACGGTGGAAGAATATATATATATATATATATATATATATATATATACATCCCGGTATCATTGGAAGCTCCTTTCATAACTGTTCCATGCGGCGTCCAATATGGCGACATGCGGTGGGTATTGCAAGTGTACTATCATTTGAAGCTCCTTTCTTATTGCTATACTTAAAGCGTCCGGTGATATACACTTACTTTCTATTAATCATCAATCAGGCGTCCTATTTGTGTATACGTTTTCATTCAATAGACAATATAAGCTCCAGCAATGTTGCCATATTTATTAAGTGCAATTGGTCATGCATCATAGTCTTCTTGAATATGAGATCATAAAATGAAGAATTTCAAGATGTTTGCAATTAGGTAGACTAGATGAATTGTTTCGAAGAAGCAATTCGACAATCGCACAGATCCCAACTTGAAATTCAAGATAGTGTCGACTTATGACCAAAAACATTTACGATGAAGAAAAACCCCACAAGTGTCATATCAAACAAAAGATCTCGAAGATGCAATGTTCCAAGATGACGTCCGAGTGATTGTCGAATTCGCCTCTTCAAGACATTTCATTTCATGTGCCACATGTGTGATTTTTTCTTCGTCGTAAATGTTGTCGATCATAAGTCGACACCATCTTAAATTCCAAAATGAGGTCACTGTGATTTTAGAATTCTCCTCCTCGAGAGCTTTCATTTCATGTGCCACATGTGTGATTTTTTCTTCGTCGTTAATGTTTTAAGTCATAAGTCAAAACCATCTTGAAAATGAGGTCCGTGTGATTGTCGAATTGGCCTCTGTGAAACCTTTCTTTTAATGTGTCATATGTGTGATTTTTTCTTCGTCGCAAATGCCCTACATCACAAGTCGATACCATCTTGAGTTCCAAGATGAGGTCCGTGTGTGAGGTCCGGTCCCAACACCGATAAAACAAATTCAGATTATCTTCTTAGTTGCTCCTTAGAAGCAATGTGCAAAATATGTAGGTGGCGGGATCTCTAATAATAAAGTTACGTAGTACTGCGCCGCCCCCAACACCGATAAAACGGATTTGTGCTCAGATTGTCTTTCTAGTTGCTCCTTAGAAGCAAGATGCAGAATATGTAAGTGGTAGAATCCCTAATAAAAATTCACGTAGTACCCCGCCACACCCAACACCGATAAAACGAATTGGTGCTCAGATAAAGGTTTTAGTTGTTGCTTAGAAGCAAATTGCAAAATATGTAAGCGGCAGGATCTTTAATTAAAAAGTTACATAGTACCGCGCCGCCCCCATCACCTTTAAATTGAATTTGTGCTCAGATTACCTTTTTTGTTGCTCTTTAGAAGCAACGTGCAAAATATGCAAGTGGCAGGATCTTTAATAAAAAAGTTAGATAGTACCCTGCCGCCCTCAACACTGATAAAACGAATTTGTGCTCAGATTATCTTCTTAGTTGCTCCTTAGAAGCAATGTGCAAAATATGGAAATGGTAAGATCACGAATAAAAATGTTAGGTAGTACCGCGCCGCCCCCAACACCGGTAAAACGAATTTGTGTTCAGATTATCTTTTTGGTTGCTCATTAGAAGCAACGTGCAAAATATGTAAGTGGCAGGATCTCTAATAAAAAGTTACGTAGTACCGAGCCACCCCCAACACCGATAAAACAAATTTGTGCTCAGATTATCTTTCTTGTTGTTCCTTAGAAGCAACGTGCAAGATATGTAAGTGGCAGGATCTCTAATAATAAAGTTACATAGTACCGCGTCGCCCTCAACACCGATAAAACGAATTTGTGCTCAGATTATATTTTTAGTTGCTCCTTAGAAGCAACGTGTAAAATATGTAAGTGGCAGGATCTCTAATAAAAAAGTCACGTAGTACCGAGTCGCCCCAACACCGATAAAACAAATTTGCGCTCGGATTATCTTTCTTGTTGCTCCTTAGAAGCAACGTGCAAGATATGTAATAATATGTAATATCTAATAATAAAGTTGCATAGTACCGCGCCGCCCCCAACACCAATAAAACGAGTTTGTGCTCGGATTATCTTTTTGGTTGCTCCTTAGAAGCAACGTGCTATATAATGTAATTAGCAGGATCTCTAATAAAAAAGCCACGTAGTACTGCGCCGCCCCCAACACCGATAAAACGAATTTGTACTTTTAGTTGCTCCTTAGAAGCAACGTGCAAAATATGTAAGTAGTAGAATCACTAATAAAAATGTTACGTAGTACCGCGCCGCCCCCAACACCAGTAAAACGAATTTGTGCTCAGATTGTTGTGCTCCTTAGAAGCAACGTGCAAAATATGTAAGTGGCAGAAACTCTAATAAAAGAGTTACACAGTACCGCGCCGCCCTCAACACAGATAAAACCAATTTGTGCTCAGATTATTTTCTTAGTTGCTCCTTAGAAGCAATGTGCAAAATAGGGAAGTGGTAGGATCACTAATAAAAATGTTACGTAGTACCGCGCCGCCCCCAACACCGATAAAACGAATTTGTATTCAGATTATCTTTTTTGTTGCTCCTTAGAAGCAATGTGCAAAATATGGAAGTGGTAGGATCACTAATAAAAATGTTACGTAGTACCACGCCGCCCCCAACGCCGATAAAACGAATTTGTGCTCAGATTGTTTTTTTAGTTGCCCCTTAGAAGCAATGTGCAAAATATGGAAGTAGTAGGATCACTAATAAAAATGTTACGTAGTACCGCGCCGCCCCCAACACCAATAAAACGAATTTGTGCTCAGATTGTTTTTTTAGTTGCTCCTTAGAAGCTATGTGCAATATATGGAAGTAGTAGAATCACTAATAAACATGTTATGTAGTACCGCGCCACCCCCAAGACCAATAAAACGAATTTGTGCTCAGATTGTTTTTTAGTTGCTCCTTGGAAGCAATGTACAAAATATGGAAGTAGTAGGATCACTAATAATAATCTTACGTAGTACCACGCCGCCCCCAACGCCGATAAAACGAATTTGTGCTGAGATTGTTTTTTTAGTTGCCCCTTAGAAGCAATGTGCAAAATATGGAAGTAGTAGGATCACTAATAAACATGTTATGTAGTACCGCGCCACCCCCAAGACCAATAAAACGAATTTGTGCTCAAATGTTTTTTTAGTTGTTCCTTAGAAGCAATGTACAAAATATGGAAGTAGTAGGATCACTAATAAAAATGTTGCGTAGTACCGCACCGCCCCCAATACCGATAAATCGAATTTGTGCTCAGATTGATTTTATTAGTTGCTCTTTAGAAGCAATGTGCAAAATATGGAAGTGGTAGGATCACTAATAAAAATGTTACGTAGTACCACGCCGCCCCCAACGCCGATAAAACGAATTTGTGCTGAGATTGTTTTTTTAGTTGCCCCTTAGAAGCAATGTGCAAAATATGGAAGTAGTAGGATCACTAATAAACATGTTATGTAGTACCGCGCCACCCCCAAGACCAATAAAACGAATTTGTGCTCAAATGTTTTTTTAGTTGTTCCTTAGAAGCAATGTACAAAATATGGAAGTAGTAGGATCACTAATAAAAATGTTGCGTAGTACCGCACCGCCCCCAATACCGATAAATCGAATTTGTGCTCAGATTGATTTTATTAGTTGCCCCTTAGAAGCAATGTGCAAAATATGGAAGTAGTAGGATCACTAATAAACATGTTATGTAGTACCGCGCCACCCCCAAGACCAATAAAACGAATTTGTGCTCAAATGTTTTTTTAGTTGTTCCTTAGAAGCAATGTACAAAATATGAAAGTAGTAGGATCACTAATAAAAATGTTGCGTAGTACCGCACCGCCCCCAATACCGATAAATCGAATTTGTGCTCAGATTGATTTTATTAGTTGCTCTTTAGAAGCAATGTGCAAAATATGGAAGTGGTAGGATCACTAATAAAAATGTTACGTAGTACCACGCCGCCCCCAACGCCGATAAAACGAATTTGTGCTCAGATTATCTTTTTTGTTGCAACATGTAAAATATGTAAGTGGTAGGATCTCTAATAAAAAAGTTACGTAGTATTTTTCAACAAAGTTGAAACTCATTTGTTAGGTTTCCGACTGTCATTTGTTCTTTTTAAAAGTAAATTCTGGCGGTTCAGGTAAATCCACAAAAATTTTGTAATTAACATTTTCTAATAATAAAATGTGTAGGTACCGTTTAAAGTATGAACAAAAAGCCTGCACAGTCTACTACTACTTCCTGTTTTCAAGGAAGGTAACAAGACTGAAGCCATTCAAATTTTTCTATTTTCTATGTGAAAATTTTGCCATTGAAATTTTTCTATTTTCTATGTGAAAATTTTGCATTTTCTTGCTGCGTTGTATCAGTATTGCATTGTGTAACACACTTGAAGGGCATTAAGATTATAGACAACGTTTATAATTTCATTCGCTTTTAAAAGTGTAATAAATATTCGCTTGCATAAATGATATGCACAAGAGAGCGTCCGCTGTACATTTCAATTACAACAGTGTTGACAGATTTACTGGACGCCTTATTGTGCTGTACGTGAAAGCCGACTATACACGCTCCTATATACGCAAACGACACTAGCGCCACAGGTGGATATACGCTCGAACTAAAAATATACACTAACTTTCATTTGATCATCATTCGGGCGTCCAGAAAGAATTTTTTTAAATGATAGGCAGAGGTCGCACGATGTCCCAAAAAATTTTTAACATGGTATACAATCGAGCGTCCGCATACGGACGCTCAATTACTTCGGACGCCCAATTGACGGCAAATTGGCAATATAGGGACGCTCAAATGATAGCTGGATATATATATATATATATATATATATATATACACATTTAAATTTTGTCATTTTGGCACCCAAATTGCATACGCTTTGTAAAAGTGACACCCAATTTTACAGTGTGACACCCGGTGTTGGGTGCCACTTTGTTTTGACCGTTAAATCATGTTTTCAGTGACTTGACGCCACCTAGTGCGATAAAACGGATTTTCGAGTGGGTGCCAGATTTACAATTTTTGTTCACGGACATATGCCACTAGTTCAAGGTTTTGCCACCAGAGGGCGATTAGGTTTTATACACTTTAAATTATACATGGCGACATTTATTGCATTTAGTGGCACCCATGGTTATGTTCGAAAATTGGCAACGTCGCTAAATCACAAATTGCTTATTTTCGCGCATTTTCCGCGTATTTGGGGGAGGGACATTAACGGTTAGAGCCACGATAGGAGAGTGATTTTTTAAAAGTCGAGTTTGATCGTAAAAGATGTTGGGTAATGGTCGTCTCGTAATTGTAAGCAGTTGAGAATATTAATTCGGACCATCACCGAACGTGTGTTATGATCGATCGATTTATCCTTAAAGATGAATGACATAACAAAAAAAAATATTAAAACTAGCTATTGAATTTAAGTTAATCACGAATAAAATGAAAAAAAAAAGATTTTTAAATGTAAATATGAATTATTGATTAGTTTTCGACTGAAATATAACCATTACTTAGTTGAACCTGTTTGACCTCAAATTGATTCCGAATTGGTCCAAATAATTTTTTCTTTAAAAACTAAGCAAATTTCAAGTAAATTTTAAAGGAAAAGATTTTATGCGACTTCAAAAATTAATTTTTCAGTGAATTGACTGTTTTTAGGAAACAGTCAATTGCTTGACTTTCTTTAGATTATGAGGAGGAAAATGAAGAATCTCCTGTTTATAGTGATACGATTTATGTTCCTTCGTCAGTTGACAGCGATACGTTTGATTTGTTTAGTTTTTTATTAATTACATAAAATTAAATTATCTGAAATATTTTTGTTGTTTTATTTGATGAAATTAATTTTTAAAAATTAAAAACGCGGAGATTACGACAACTACTGTACACTAGAAAAAAAAAACAAATTAATGTTGGATCAAAGTCCAAAGAAAACCACTGATGATTTTCTTAAAAATTTTATACATATATTGAATTTTATTCTCAAATCAAATGATCAAAAGATTTTCCTAACATGTAAAAAAAATAAAATTAGTGTACGAACACACTGAAAAAATAGAGGAAATCCGCAGGTCCAAACATATTAGAGTATAGTATATTAAAACACAAGCTATAGAAGGCAGTCTTTCAAGCACGAGTCCGAAATTCCATCACGAGCCGCTTGCGATGGAACGGACGAGTGCTTGAAAAGCCTTCTGTAACGAGTATTTTATACCATTTTTTCTATTTTGCCCCTTTTAAAAGAAAAAAAGCGATATTTTAAAATTTAGGGAATTTTACGGTGGTTGGTAACATTTATTTTACATCATTTAAGTAGGCAGTGGGAAATACAATTTTAAATGAAAAGTAAAAAATACAAATGCTCAACATTATGGATTTCAGCAAACTAACCTGCCCAGCTGCTCCGCTGGATCATAGTCTGATTGCGCCTCGCTGCCTCACATAATAAAACCACTGTTGAAGGTAATAATGCACTCCACAAAATTATTGTATCAAATCAGAACATACCAGGCATTAGTATAAATTCTAAAGACACATCCAATGTAATCGTTAACGTTTATAATAATTGCACATTTCATGGTGGTGATCGTTTAAATTAAATAAAAGTTCTTGATATCGTTTGACATTTGGAATTAGTACTACCAACATTAAATAAATTAATTACACCAATGCCATTAACGCACTCAAATTTTCTATTAAAGCACTCGTTTCGGTGCGTTAATAGCTCTATTACCAACGCAAAATAGAAAAAAG
Organism: Dorcus parallelipipedus; assembly: GCA_958336345.1. NCBI lineage: Eukaryota > Metazoa > Arthropoda > Insecta > Coleoptera > Lucanidae > Dorcus > Dorcus parallelipipedus. Next base: position 16,918,348 of record OY284479.1, read on the forward strand.
TAATTTAATCATTAATTTAATGTTGAGGAAGCTGTTAGTGTACTAGGGATGTGCGATACTGCGAAATGTACCGGTACAGCATATCGTATCGTCTCGATTCAGAGAAAACCGGTCCGGTATAAAATTGAAGGCTTATGTACCGGTATCTAAAGTACCGGTACACTTCCGATCCGGATTAATATTGATATTAATTTGGTTTGTTCTAGCAAACAATTTCTGATAGTTTGTGTACTTTTCTTATGCGCATGAGTAATCCATAATTTGTTGTCGAATTAGTTTCGAACTTTTCTTTGCCAGAACGTTTCCTTGATTGTATGTAGATTTAATACAACATTTCGCGCCAAATCAGTTAAATCCGTATCTCTAAATTGTTGCTCTTGTTCCTTAAGCCAAGTAATAACCTCGTTTTATAAATTGCTTAGGAAAGAGGTATGTAATAAATATTTTCCGCTGGTAGTAAATAAAATACTGCTTACTAGATGCATCAGATACCTATATCCATTGCATCAGATTCAACACAAATAGTCACCATTAGAAATTCGCAAAGAATACGTGAATTGTTTGGACTGTCAGCAAACTACAATCCACAGCTGCTAGAACATAAAACTGGTATCAAGAAACTTAAAATTTTCACTGCTAGAACGCTAAAGAATTACTGCGCATGTTCAATACAATTTCTAACAGTTATGTACTCTTGCTAGAACAAGCCTAATGTTGTGAACGCCTGAACGCGTGCTACAATGGCGACAGGCGGATGAAATTTCAATTCGGGAAATTACCTACGTTCGTGAAGCAAAAGTAGAAATTCTCCTCTTGCAGGATACAGGATTCCATATAATACGGCTTCGGTATTATATAATAATACGCTGCTAAATATAGAAATAGTCGAACCGCGATAATCGATACGATATTCGGGTAAATCTGTATCGAATCGAATCGTATCGTTTAATGTAAAACCGGTACAAAATATCGAGTATCGGAAGCAAAAGTACCGGTACACGGAAATATCGTATCGTACCGCACATCCCTATAGTGTACAGGGTTTTTGTTTATATTTTGAACGGTACCTACACATTTTATTGTTAGACATATCAAAAAATGTTAAACAATAAAGTTTTAGGGATTTACCCGAACCGCCAGAATTTACTTTTAAAAGAAACAAATGACAATCGAAAACCTAACAAATGAGTATCAACTTTGTTATTTTAAATGGAACATTCAGTATATTTTGAAGAATTAAGAAAGATATTTTTCTCCTAGTTCCAAAAATATGTATTTTGTCTATATTTTGTTTCATACTCTTTACGATATTTAAGTTTGAAATTAATATTGTTTTGGTATACAGGGTGATCAAAGTTACTGCCGCACTATTGCTAACTTCGTTATTATTGGAACTACGAAGTGGTTCAAATTAGCAAAAATGAACTGTTCTCACTCAAGATTACAATGGCGCATAACATTCTCAAAATAATTGCATGTCTAAAGTTTTTGTTAATGGAATACCCTGTATTTGTTGACAAATGAAAGAACATCAAATTATAAATACAAATTACTCTTTACTACTTTTCCTTAAAACGAATAATAAAGAAGTTATTGTTATTATTATTATTAGAAAAATTTTGTGCAAATCGGTTTTGCTTACAGCAGATTCCTCGAGCATGCTCTGTACAGCTGTTTCAGGCCTAGTTGGGCCTTCGTCATCAGAACCGTGGCTCGAGATATCCACTGCAAATCAAACCGATCTGTCCAGGTTATTCGCCCTTGCGAATAGGCCAACTAGGCCTGAAACAGCTGTACAGAGCATGCTGGAGGAATCTGCTGTAATCAAAATCGATTTGTACAAATTTTTTCTAAAATTCTCATATGCTTTGACAGCAAGCATGGCCACCTCGCATGGAATGACTTATTATGTGGCGAACTAGTTTCAATTTGTCAATCCTACTGCGATGTTAGGTCAAAAAGCGATTGCAAGAGTCGCTACTTAAATTGTTTGTTATTATTATTATTAATGCAACCCATAAAACGCAACATTTAAATGCCACTAAAAGCGTCTATAAATGTGTTCAGCGATGTTTAGAACAAAATGGGAATATTTTTGAACACTTACTTTAAGTTTTTATAATTTTGTTTAAATTAGTTTAAGTTTCAATAGTAGCATATTTTAATTAATTAACTTTTTTTGTACACAATAATAGTTACATTTATTTTAAATACCAGTTCCTCAACATGTTGCGCTCATGTTTTTCACGTTTGTTTATTTTTGAAGCACATAATTCCAAGGTAGTGTGTGTTAAGACAGTTTTGTTAATACTTTGAACTAAATAAAGTTAATTGTAAATGATGAATACAACTTTCGCAATAACTTCTTTATTATTCGTTTTAAGGAAAAATAGTAAAGAGTAATCTGTATTTATAATTTGATGTTCTTTCATTTTTCAACAAAAAATACAGGGTGTTCCATAAAAAAAATTACACATGCAATTATTTTGAGAATGCGATGCGCAATTGTTTTCTTCAATCCTGAGTGAAAACAGTTCATCTTTGCTAATTTGAACCACTTCGTAGCTCCAATAATAGCGAAGCTAGCAATAGTGCGGCAGTAACTTTGATCACCCTGTATTTTTATTAATTTATTTCATATAATATGTTAATTTATCTTAGATGTTTTAATGTTTTGACTTTTAATTAGTTTAACTAAAGTTGATACTCATTTGTTAGGTGTCCAATCGTCATTTGTTTCTTTTTTTAATAAATTCTGACGGGTCAGGCAAATCCCTAAAACTTTCGTATTTAACATTTTTTTGTATGTCTAATAATAAAATGTGTAGGTACCGTTCAAAATATAAACAAAATCCATGTACAATAAAAAATGCTAATTGCAAATTTGTTTCATAAAATTATAAAAATAGTTTCTTTTTAGCAGTCTTATGAAAAAAGTATGTTTTATAGAAAAAAAGACACGTAATAATGATCCATCTTTTATTTGAAGTTTACAGTAAATTTACATTTAATGAATTTAATACTATACCGGGTGTCCCACGCCATATACTCACCCTTCTAGAACTTCTATTTTTTAACCGACTTCAATGAAATTTGGAAAATAAAAATTAAGCAGAAAAGCGCATTTTTCAACATACCATTGAGCACCGTATGACTTCCGGTTTCACCGGAAGTGACGTCAACTTTCTTATTTTATACGGAACACCCTGTATATTTTCATATTTGGAATCTGCAGATCATTGTGAGTCCGAATAAGTATCATTTGGTAATTTTGGTTTCCATGACAACGAAAAAAAAAACTTTGTTTTTCAATCTAGGAAACTTTGAATTGCGTATTTTGCTTCTAATACGATCAAGCAATTCGAGAAAATCACTATTTTGATGGTATTTTTATTTTTAACACTTTTACGGCATTTCAAATTTTGATTAGGGCGTAACTCATTTTTTTTTAATGGAACCTCATGTGCTTCTTAGCTTAGTTCGACGGAATATTTTTTTCTGAGTACGCTGATACCAAATACTTCATACTTTCTTTGAAAGTCATTTAAAACAGAGCGGGCATAAAACCTCAATAAATCATAGGAGTATTTTGTTTTAAATGACTTTCAAAGAAAGTATGAAGTATTTGGTATCAGCGTACTCAGAAAAAAATATTCCGTCGAACTAAGCTAAGAAGCACATGAGGTTCCATTAAAAAAAAATGAGTTACGACCTAATCAAAATTTGAAATGCCGTAAAAGTGTTAAAAATAAAAATACAATCAAAATAGTGATTTTCTCGAATTGCTTGATTGCATTAGAAGGAAATTACGCGATTCAAAGCTTCCTAGATTGAAAAACAAAAAAGTTTCTTTTCTCGTTGTCATGGAAACCAAAATTACTAAATGGTACATATTCGGACTCGCAATGATCTGCAGATTCCAAATATATACAAATATACAGGGTGCTCCATTTAAAATAAGAAAGTTGATGTTATTTCCGGTGAAACCGGAAGTCCTACGATGCTCAATAGTATGTCGGAAAATGCGCCTTTCTGCTTAATTTTTATTTTCCAAATTTCATTGAAATCGGTTAAAAAATAGAAGTTCTAGAAGGGTGAGCATATGGCGTGGGACACCCGGTATGTTGCTTTATAAACAACTCATTGTAAAATTATAAAGAAATTATAACTGTAATTAATAATATAACAAATTCTTTTAACGGACGCTTTAAATTCGCACAATCGCTTAACGTTTCACTATCGGTTGATAGCTTCGTCAGGAGTGAAACGTTGAGCGATTGTTGTGTCCATTAAAAAAAATTGTTACTCCATTTTCATCATACAAGAATCTACCTTAATTAAAGTAACTAAATCCAGACTTTGATCTAGAACAAGGAGGATCAGATGCGAACATTTTTCTTTTGTCTTAAAATAAACTTATGGGTTAGGTTGTTTAACTGTAACGAAAATTTTGATTTAATAAATGAAAAATTAAATTGGATTTATTTACTTGTTTAAATATAATTAATTTTCTTCAATATACTCTAGTAAGCGTGCATTTATTTCCGCATTTTGGTCCAGACGGCAATTGGTGCGAAAATTGCTCGTCCTGCTGTAACAAAAAATGTAACATAAATAAATAAAAAGAAGTGATATGACAATTACTCACCCTAACACAAAAGAAGAGTGATCCAATTGTGGGCGTACATTTCAGTGTTTAAACACAACCAATAAATCGAATTAGGTATTTACAGAAATTTTTTTTCATCAATTTTTTACGCATTTACTCCAATTTCTTTAAATTACTCTAAAAGTTTCACTAGTTCTCACTATTTCTAAACTTTCTTGTCAACGCTTTCAAATAAATTCAAATAACCTGTTTTAGCTTAACTGAAAAATAACAGCGTTTTCGATTCACGTGCACCGGTTGCACTCAGTGTATTTGTATCTTCTTTTAACCTCATGTAATAATACGAGATGATGATACTCTGAGTGCGCACTAAGGCGGTCAATCGAAAACGCTATAAGTCTTTGAGATTGTATTACATTGACACTAGTAAAGTTACGACATGCCATTCAAATTTTTACTGTGGTATCAATGGGCGCATTCAGGGACGCTCAGCGGCTGAGAGGCTAATAGTAAGCAATTTCCCTGAACGGACAAGCTGACAGACCGTATGAAAGAAAGCCGCTGAGATATTTACTCAGCGCATAACTTGTAGGCTGAGTTCCTCAGCACTATCAAAAAAGTGGTGTGAGCATAATTTAGAGTTACCAGTTGAACTAACCGTGAACTATCCTGTCATTAAACAAATAATGTTCATAATTTTGTATTGCCATCATTATATAAATAATCTATAATTTACCATTATTCATATTTATAGAACTATTACACTCAAAACCAATAGATTAATACTAGTTACGTATTAACAGTAATATTTAAGGTTAACATAGGCAGGGGTAAGTGAACGGTTAAACTGGTCAGTATTCAATTTTTCCCGTCGATAATTGGTCAGATAATTTATTCTGACCATTGACTTGACGATTTTGTGCAGATTGACGGGATTGACCGTTTATTTAACTCGCCCATATAGTAAGTCAAGCTGTCAAAACGTGTGAGACAGCTGCCATTCAGAACTTCGTTCAGGGAATCACTGTATGCTGACACTTAGAAAACGCTGACTAAATTACAGCTTACCTAAGCCGCTGAACGTCCCTGAATGCGCCCATTGTTACACAATCTTAAAATCTTAAGAATACTTATTTTTCATATGCTTTTTGAAAATCAAGAGACAAAAAAGTTTAAAAATCACTCAATATAACCATACGTTTATAAGAAATGACAATATGGCACTTAGTAAAATGGCAACCATGGATGGTGTCAGTACAACAATTGCTGTCATAAAACTTGTATATAGACGGGTGCTATTTTGGTATTTTGTATATAGGTGCCACTTTACATAGCATTTCTCTACAGTGTATAGATTGGGTGCCAAATTTACATTCATTGTGCAGGGTGTCACTTTGATAGGAAAATATATATATATATATATATAATTCGTGTCTAAATAAAAACCTGGTCAAGTAGGCTACATTTAGTAATTTTGCTATGTAAATGCAATGGAAAAATTCTCGATCACAACCCACTTGACCAGGTTTTTATTTAGACACTTGTTATATATATATATTAGAAAAACATGCACAGACGAGATCCGTTAGTGTATAATATGATATTTATGAGATAAGATGAGATTCTTCGGTGTTGCCAAATGTAACATAACCTTGAACTATGTAGTTCCGTGCGTTCACTCAATAGTTAATAAATTGCATGTATTTCCAGCTGTCAATGTGAATTTGTAAGCCCCAAATAAATTATTGCAAATATTTTTGGCTGTAGTGGAGCAAACTAATAGCATTTCTACGTTACTATCTAGTGAATAAAGTGGTTTTCGAGTCAATTGGAAGTGTCATTTCATTAAAAAAAAAGATATCTTCAACTCTCAATGTGAATTTGTAAGCCCCAAATAAATTATTGCAAACGTTTTTAGCTATAGTGGAACAAACTAATTTCATTTTTACATTGCAATCTAGTGAACAAACACATTTTCGTATCAATTGGAAGCTTCGTTAGATTTAAAAATATTAAAGAAAAATTACAGCTGTCAATGTGAACTTATAAGCCTCAAATAAATTATTGCAAATGTTTTTCACTATAGTGAAGCAAACTAATAGTATTCTTACGTTACTATCTAGTGAATAAAGTGGTTTTCGTGTCAATTGGAAGTTCCGTTTCATTAAAAAAACAAAAAACTTCAGTTGTCAATGTGAATTTGTAAGCCCCAAATAAATTATTCCAAATGTTTTTAGCTATAGTGGAGCAAACTAATATCATTTTTACATTACAATCTAGTGAATAAAGAGATTTTCGTATCAATTAGAAGCTTCGTTAGGTTTAAAAAAATTAAAGAAAAACTCCAGCTGTCAATGTGAATTTCTAAGCCTCAAATAAATTATTGCAAATGTTTTTGGCTATAGCGGAGTAAACTAATATCATTTTTACATTATAATCTACTATCTAGTGAATAAAGAGATTTTCATATCAATTGAAAGCCTAGAGTGTGAATTTGTAAGCTCCAAATAAATTATTGCAATAGTTTTCGGCTATAATGGAGCAAACTAATAGGTTTGTTCCAGCAGCATTTTCTGACTAGTTCGGAACCACTAAAAACAGTTGCCCACCAAAGTAATGACCGATATTAACGGCGCCGTCAAATGTACAATTTTCATAACTGCATGCTTTTAACGGTTTCGAACTAGTGACGAACTGTTGCTGGGACAAACCTAATATCATTTTTATCTTGCTATCTAGTGAATAAAGTGGTTCTCGTGTGAATTGGAGGTTTCGTTATATTTAAAAAAGTCCAGCGGTTAAATGTGAATTTGTAAGCTTTAAATAAGTGATTGCAAAATTGTTTTCTGTTATACCAGGGTCCCACGCCATGTGTTCATCCTTCTAGAATTTTTATTTTTTTAGCCGATTTACATGAAATTTGGAAGGGATTAAATTAAAATTAATTTTAATTAAATTATATATATATATATACATCCCGGTATCATTGGAAGCTCCTTTCATAACTGTTCCATGCGGCGTCCAATATGGCGACACGCGGTGGGTATTGCAAGTGTACTATCATTTCAAGCTCCTTTCTTATTGCTATACTTAAAGCGTCCGGTGATATACACTTACTTCCACTTAATCATCAACCAGGCGTCCTATTTCTGTATACGTTTTCATTCAATAGACAATGTAAGCTCCAGCAATGTTGCCATATTTATTAAGTACAATTGGTCATGCATCATAGTCTTCTTGAATATGAAATCATAAAATGAAGAATTCCAAGCTGCTTGCAATTAGGTAGACTAGATGAAATTTTTCGAAGAGCCAATTCGACAATCGCACAGATCCCATCTTGAAATTCAAGATAGTGTCGACTTATGACCAAAAACATTTACGATGAAGAAAAACCCCACAAGTGTCACATCAAACAAAAAATCTCGAAGATATAAGATTCCAAGATGAGGTCCGAGTGATTGTCGAATTCGCCCCTTCGAGACCTTTCATTTCATGTGCCACATGTGTGATTTTTTCTTCGTCGTAAATGTTTGAAGTCATAAATCAAAACCATCTTGAATACCACGATGAGTTCCGTGTGATTGTCGGATTCGCCTCTGCAAACCTTTCTTTTAATGTGTCATATGTGTGATTTTTTCTTCGTCGCAAATGTCCTACATCACAAGTCGATACCATCTTGAGTTCCAAGATGAGGTCCGTGTGTGAGGTCCGGTCCCAACACCGATAAAACAAATTCGTGCTCAGATTATCTTGTTAGTTGCTCCTTAGAAGCAATGTGCAAAATATGTAAGTGGCGGGATCTCTAATAATAAAGTTACGTAGTACCGCACCGCCCCCAACACCGACAAAACGAATTTGTGCTCAGATTGTCTTTTTAGTAGCTCCTTAGAAGCAACGTGCAAAATATGTAAGTGGTAGGATCTTTAATAAAAAAGTTACGTAGTATCGCGCCGACCCTAACATCGATAAAAATAATTAGTGCTCAGATTGTCTTTTTAGTTGCCCCTTAGAAGCAATGTGCAAAATAGGGAAGTGATAGGATCACTAATAAAAATGTTAGTAGTACCTTGCTGCCCCCAACACCGGTAAAACGAATTTGTACTCAGATTATCTTTTTTGTTGCTCCTTAGAAGCAACGTGCTATATAATGTAAGTGGCAGGATCTCTAATAAAAAAGTCACGTAGTACCGCGCCGGCCCCAACACCGATAAAACGAATTTGTACTCAAATTGTTTTTTTAGTTGCTCCTTAGAAGCAATGTGCAAAATATGGAAGTGGTAGGATCAATAATAAAAATGTTACGTAGTACCGCGCCCCCCCAACACTGATAAAACGAATTTGTGCTCATATTATCTTTCTTGTTGCTCCTTAGAAGCAACGTGCAAGATATGTAAGTGCCAGGATCTCTAATAATAAAGTTACTTAGTACCGCGCCGCCCTCAACACCGATAAAACGAATTTGTACTCAGATTATCTTTTTTGTTGCTCCTTAGAAGCAACGTGCTGTATAATGAAAGTGGCAGGATCTCTAATAAAAAAGTCACGTAGTACCGCGCCGCCCCCAACACCGATAAAACGAATTTGTACTCAGATTATCTTTTTTGTTGCTCCTTAAAAGCAACGTGCTATATATATAATGTAAGTGCCAGGATCTCTAATAATAAAGTTACTTAATACCCCGCCGCCCTCAACACCGAAAAATTTGTGCTCAGATTATCTTCTTAGTTGCTCCTTAGAAGCAATGTGCAAAATAGGGAAGTGACAGGATCACTAATAAAAATGTTAGTAGTACCCTGCCGCCCCCAACACCGGTAAAACGAATTTGTACTCAGATTATCTTTTTTGTTGCTCCTTAGAAGCAACGTGCAAAATATGGAAGTGGTAGGATCAATAATAAAAATGTTACGTAGTACCGCGCCGCCCCCAACACTGATAAAACGAATTTGTGCTCATATTATCTTTCTTGTTGCTCCTTAGAAGCAACGTGCAAGATATGTAAGTGCCAGGATCTCTAATAATAAAGTTACTTAGTACCGCGCCGCCCTCAACACCGATAAAACGAATTTGTACTCAGATTATCTTTTTTGTTGCTCCTTAGAAGCAACGTGCTATATAAAGTAAGTGGCAGGATCTCTAATAAAAAAGTCACGTAGTACCGCGCCGCCCTCAACACCGATAAAACGAATTTATACTCAGATTGTTTTTTTAGTTGCTCCTTAGAAGCAATGTGCAAAATATGGAAGTGGTAGGATCAATAATAAAAATGTTACGTAGTACCGCGCCGCCCCCAACACTAATAAAACAAATTTGTGCTCATATTATCTTTCTTGTTGCTCCTTAGAAGCAACATGCAAGATATGTAAGTGGCAGGATCTCTAATAATAAAGTTACATAGTACCGCGCCGCCCTCAACACCGATAAAACGAATTTGTGCTCAGATTATATTTTTAGTTAATTCTTAGAAGCAATGTGCCAAATGTGTAAGTAGCAGGATTTCTGATTAAAAAAAGTCACGTAGTACTGCGCCGTCCCCAACACCAATAAAACGAATTTGTGTTCAAATTGTTTTTTTAGTTGCTCCTTAGAAGCAACGTGCAAGATATGTAAGTGGCAGGATCTCTAATAATAAAGTTACGTAGTACCGCGCCGCCCCCAACACCGATAAAACGAATTTGTACTCAGATTATCCTTTTTGTTGCTCTTTAGAGGCAACGTGCAAAATATGTAAGTGGCAGAATCTCTAATAAAAAAGTTAGGCAGTACCGCGCCGGCCTCAACACCGATAAAACGAATTTGTGCTCAGATTATCTTTTCTGTTGCTCCTTAGAAGCAACGTGCTATATAATGTAAGTGGCAGGATCTCTAATAAAAATGTCACGTAGTACCGCACCGCCCTCAACACCGATAAAACGAATTTGTACTCAGATTGTTTTTTTAGTTGCTCCTTAGAAGCAATGTGCAAAATATGGAAGTGGTAGGATCAATAATTAAAATGTTACGTAGTACCGCGCCGCCCCCGACACTGATAAAACAAATTTGTGCTCATATTATCTTTCTTGTTGCTCCTTAGAAGCAACGTGCAAGATATGTAAGTGCCAGGATCTCTAATAATAAAGTTACTTAGTACCGCGCCGCCCTCAACACCGATAAAACGAATTTGTACTCAGATTATCTTGTTAGTTGCTCCTTAGAAGCAATGTGCTATATAATGTAAGCGGCAGGATCTCTAATAAAAAAGTCACGTAGTACCGCGCCGCCCTCAACACCGATAAAACGAATTTATACTCAGATTGTTTTTTTAGTTGCTCCTTAGAAGCAATGTGCAAAATATGGAAGTGGTAGGATCAATAATTAAAATGTTACGTAGTACCGCGCCGCCCCCGACACTGATAAAACAAATTTGTGCTCATATTATCTTTCTTGTTGCTCCTTAGAAGCAACGTGCAAGATATGTAAGTGGCAGGATCTCTAATAATAAAGTTACGTAGTACCGCGCCGCCCCCAACACCGATAAAACGAATTTGTACTCAGATTATCCTTTTTGTTGCTCTTTAGAGGCAACGTGCAAAATATGTAAGTGGCAGAATCTCTAATAAAAAAGTCAGGCAGTACCGCGCCGGCCTCAACACCGATAAAACGAATTTGTGCTCAGATTATCTTTTCTGTTGCTCCTTAGAAGCAACGTGCTATATAATGTAAGTGGCAGGATCTCTAATAAAAATGTCACGTAGTACCGCACCGCCCTCAACACCGATAAAACGAAGTTGTACTCAGATTGTTTTTTTAGTTGCTCCTTAGAAGCAATGTGCAAAATATGTAAGTGGCAGGATCTCTAATAATAAAGTTACATAGTACCGCGCCGCCCTCAACACCGATAAAACGAATTTGTGCTCAGATTATATTTTTAGTTGCTTCTTAGAAGCAACGTGCCAAATATGTAAGTAGCAGGATCTCTGATAAAAAAGTCACGTAGTACTGCGCCGCGCCGCCCCCAATACCAATAAAACGAGTTTGTGCTCGGATTATCTTTTTGGTTGCTCCTTAGAAGCAACGTGCTATATAATGTAAGTGGCAGGATCTCTAATAAAAAAGTCACGTAGTACCGCACCGCCCCCAACACCGATAAAACGAATTTGTACTCAAATTGTTTTTTTAGTTGCTCCTTAGAGTACTACTACTTAGTGTACTTAGTCTACTACTTAGAGTAGAAGCAATGTGCAAAAAAGGGAAGTGGTAGGATCACTAGCAAAAATTTTACGTGGTACCGCGCTGACCTCAACACCGATAAAACGAATTTGTGCTCAGATTATCTTTTATGTTGCTCCTTGGAAGCAACATGTAAAATATGTAAGTGGTAAAGTAGTAAAAAAGTTACGTAGTATTTTGCAACAAAGTTGAAACTCATTTGTTAGGTTTCCGACTGTCATCTGTTCTTTTTAAAAGTAAATTCTGGCGGTTCAGGTAAATCCACAAAACTTTTGTATTTAACATTTTCTAATAATAAAATGTGTAGGTACCGTTTAAAGTATGAACAAAAAGCCTGCACAGCCTACCAGGTTATACCTGTTTTCAAGAAAGGTAACCAGGCTGAAACCATTTAAATTTTTCTATTTTCTATGTGAAAACTTTGCATTTTCTTGCTGCGTTGTATCAGTAACACACTTGAAGGGCATTAAGATTATAAAGAACGTTTATAATTTCATTCGCTTTTAAAAGTGTCATAAATATTCACTTGCATAAATGATATGTACAACAAGAGAGCGTCCGCTGCACATTTCAATTACAACAGTGTTGACAGATTTACTGGACGCCTTATTGTGCTATACGTGAAAGCCGAATATACACGCTCCTATATACGCAAACGACACTAGCGCCACAGGTGGATATACGCTCGAACTAAAAATATACACTAATTTTCATTTGATCATCATTCGGGCGTCCAGAAAGAATTTTTTTAAATGATAGACAGAGGTCGCACGATGCCCCAAAAATTTTTTTACATGGGATACAATCGAGCGTCCGCATACGGACGCTCAATTACTTCGGACGCCCAAATGACGGCAAATTGACAATATAGGGACGCTCAAATGATAGCTGGATATATATATATATATATATATATATATATATATATATATATATGCACAAATCGCCAAAAAAGCAACCTACAGATTAGAGCAGATCACACCCACACACCACAAGTTAAGAGCACTTCACGATATTCATCTCGGAGAATCCTCTCCTTGTCACATATCCAGTGCAAATGCGCTTAACTGTCTCTAACACCCTTTTATATAAAACTTAGGTCGCGACATCTTGTGACTGATTTTTGACCTAACAAAAACGACATCTTGCAGCCGATTTCTGACTCAAACACACACATACATACATATACAGGGTCTCCCATAAATAAGGGGCCATACGGTAGCAATGGATAGGTGACCATATACAATAACTTTTCTTCTTCTAATAAAATTACGAAAACAGCATCGTTTGGGAGATATGTTAAAGTATAATACTGAGTACGAACTTGCCTTCCCTGACCTGCGCAACGGAGGGCATTTCGAACACTTGCTATAGACATCACGGTAACTAATGACATAACAATCGCAGTCTAAAAGACCTCAGCAATATGTGTCATTATGTTGAGCAGGTCAGTTTTATTATCGAATTTTCTTCGCTTTGAATCACATCCGCTTACCTATGACGTATAGAGTTTATAAGCAAAACAGGACCGTATTCCGATCGTAATTTCTTTGAAAAATTTCCCAAAAAAATTACCGAAGCAGACCACTTTCATTTACATTCGCGGACTCTATATGCACCATTGTGTTAGCCCTCGCATTATGGCCCCTTCTTTACGGGATACCTGTATATATCCGTACATAAAGCCTACAAAATTAGAGTAAATCAAATAATACGGAACTAGGTATTGGTCCATTATCTGAATTCATTAAATTATTTTTATTTCGAATAAAAATACTTTCGTAAGCATTTAATTCCCTATTATTTGATACCGCCTTAATGAGTTTTAAATTATCTTTATTAATACTGTGTCCAGTATTGTAAATATGTTGGGCAACACTTGATTTCTCAAACCTATTGTACCTATAGTGACTTAAATGTTCCTTAAAACGTGTTAATATTTTTTTTTGTTTGTCCAATATATTTATTAGCACATTCATTACACTTAATTTCATAAATTCCAGATTTCTGTTCAACATCAACTTTATCTTTCGGGTTTCCCAATAAATTCTTTATGGTATTGTTAGTAGAAAAAGCTAATCGTAAGTTTTGAGTTTTAAAAATATGATTTAAACCTTTAGGCATTTTAACAAATTTTCCTAGAGATGAAGTTGCCGTTAGAGTGCTAGAATTTTGGACCTGTTTCCTGTGGCTAATCTTCCTAATTATATTATCTACTATTTGGGGAGTATAACCATTATGAACCGCAACATTTTTAATATATTTAAGTTCTTTGTCATATCGGGATTCAGTAAGTGGAAATGAGAGTAATCTATTTACTAAAAAATTAAGAGCCGCGAGTTTGTGTTGTACAGAATGTTGTGATTCGTTAATTATAAACCGGCTAGTATTCGTATCTTTACGATAAATATCGATTTCTAATAATTCATTTGTGCTGTTTCTAATTACACGAGTGTCTAAAAAGGGAATCGCACCGTTTTCTTCCTTTTTGTATGTAAATTTAATGCTATCAAATTTTGAATTTAATTTTTCTAAAAAATCTTCCAAATTACATTTCTTGGTATCAAAAACTGCAAAAATGTCATCAACATAACGCAACCAAATTCTTGGAAAATGCTGATTATCATCTCTTACGTCATTTTCGAATTTACTCATAAATAAATTGACCAAGAACGGTGACAAACAGTTTCCCATTGCGGGTCCCTTGAACTTGTTCAAAAAACTCACCATTTATTTGAAAGTAGTTCTGAGACATGCAAAGAGATGTGAGCCTGACGTATTCCTCCAACCTATCTTTATCTACATTATTAACTTTCATTATATATAGGTGTATATGTACATATATACATATGTAATTTTTTTTTCCAGGGATAAATTCAAGCGGTATCAAATAACAGGGAATTAAATGCTTACAAAAGTTCTTTATTCTGGAGAATAAGAACCTTTTTCGGATATTAGACCAATACTCATTTCCATTTTATTTGATTTGCTTTCTTGGTAGGTTTTGACTGTTAATATTATTGTGGGCGGAGATAATTTTGAATTATTTCTTAAACCACTAATTTTTAGTGTTAATTTTAGCTACTATTAACTGTATAGACTGTATGATCAGGTAGGTAGGTAGGTAGCTGTTAGATTTCATGTAGGGTTTTTTAAATTTTTTACATTGTACGGAGATGGCAGCTTAGCTGCTGAAATACGTATATACGAATATAAAATTATTGTGGGCGGAGATAAATTTCAATTATTTATTAAACCACAGTCTCCTTTACTATTTTTTACTCTATAAATAGATAAATAAATAAATAAAAGTGTATAAAAATATATAAGCATGTGTATAAAATGTATAAGAGACATTACACACGATGATAGAGATTAGCGTCTTTAATAAAATGAAGAACGGAGCGAAACGAGGAGCACTGTCGGATAGGATTTCCGCAGCGGTACCGTGGAGCGAGAATTGGACATTGAATGAGGACTATTTATTTATTCATATTTTATTTATTTTTAACTCTAAGAAAAAGATTTTTGGTACAGATGTACTTGATACATAAGATTATTATAAGCCATTATTAAATTTACTTTTATCGTTACAAGGTGGTCATGGTAATAAACAAAATATCAGAAATTTCAAAATGACAAAACTCAATTTTCTTAAATAGCATGCCCTATATTTTTCTATCCTAAATTATTCGTCTAATAAAGTACTTTCATTTTTGTTAACTATGTCTTATACCTATCTGCGATATTTTTTGAGATTTTCAGATCTATTTGAATTATTTCTTTTAAAACGAGTTATTGTCTAAGGTGGCCGTGGAAAACGGCAAACTATGAACCGGTTGACATTAATAATTACTTCTGAAAGTGTTAGGCTGTTGGAAACTTTTAGTTGTGAACTTCTTAAGACATTAATTTTTAGATTTATTGAATTATTTCTTTATTAAATGGTTGCAGAGCCAAGTTGGTTGGGTCCGTTGACAACGGACTTGACGCTTGGTCGAGCAACTTTAGGTGTGTGTTCTAATCGCCTCCTAGTACATATGGGCCCTATGTGAAAGATGGAACACTTATGTGTCGCATTGTGTTCAGAATTCATATCGGCCCCTTCGATCTAGGTTTTCTGCGTTTCCCCAATTTGTAAGGCGAATGCCAAGAGAAAACACCTAGTAGGTCGGTCGCAGCCGCAGCGGGTAATATTATAATAGCTGGCTTAACACATATCTGACAAGCTCATAGAGAGCTTGGGGCATGTATGATGTAAGTACAAAAAAATGTATAATTGTTTAAAGGAGTCCGTACTTAAAATAACTAATGCTTGTACATTATTGTCGCTTGAAAATTACTTAATAAAGTCAACAGCTTCATTTGTTTGCCGTTTTCCACGGCCACCTTAGACAATAATTCGTTTTAAAAGAAATAATTCAAATAAGTCCAAAAATCTCAAATATGTCGCAGTTAGGTACAAGACATACTTAACAAAAATGAAAGTACTTTCTTAAACGAACAATTTAAGATGGAAAAATATAGGACATGCTATTTAAGAAAATTATGTTTTGTCATTTTGAAATTTCTGAGATTTTGTTTATTATCATGACCACCCTGTAGCGATAAAAGCACATTTAGTAATGGCTTATAATAAGCTTATGTATCGACTACATCTGTACCAAAAATCTTTTTCTTAGAGTTAAAGATAAATAAAATATGAATAAATAAAATAGTGGCTGCAAATGTTAAATATCTCAAGAACGGTTAGATTTAGGTATAGGCAATGGTATACAGAAAATGTGTAGAATTTTATGGACAATCCAAATTTGGTTTCATATATGGGATGTGCCATTTGAAATAAAGAAGTTGTGTCCGGCACCACTGTTTTGATTCACACTGCGAGAAATTTTTTAATTGAACTTACGTTACGTTTAAGAATAAAATTGACAGCTGTCATGCAGTTATATTAAGGCTGCGTTTAGTTGATAGACGAACCGTCAAAGTTTAACGAGCTCGGGCGAACTGTTTTTTAAACGGAACTCATACCCACCGTGGTTGCCTAATGGTCGCACCTCAAATCACGACCACCGTGACGACTTAGCTGATTAGTCAGACAACGTAAAATAACTACGGAATAAACGAAATCGACAATGTTGCCCATGAACTAAACGCAGCCTAAATGTATTAAAGACGCAAGACAGGGTATATTATAGAGTTTTTTCTGCAATTTCATTTGATTTTTTTAACCGCTGAAATCCGACAATAAACACCGACGCTATTCCAGAAGCCGTTTTCTTAGACTCAGTATGTATATAAAACGATTACGGAAATTGCGAAAGTCAATAGCAAAGACCATAATCAAAAGACGACTGCAAGATAGCTCAAGGAAACTTGCCAGAAGCAGATTATTCTTTGGTCAGGCTCAGGTAGAAGGAGTGTTTGTCTGAGCATTGATAAACCTTATATTGTAGTTTTCTCTACAAGCAAGCGGTTTGCCCGAAATATGCAAGACTACCTGAGCCAATGGTACGATGGCAAACCGCTTGCTTGTAGACAAAACTACAATATAACGTTTATCAATGCTCAGACAAACACTCCTTCAACCTGAGCCTGACCAAAGAATAATCTGCTTCTGGCTTCAGTTTCCTTGAGCTATCTTCTGATTATGATCTTTGCTATTGACCTTCGCAAATTTCCGTCATCGTTTTATATATAAATTAAAAATTCGTTCCAAGGGGTACAAGCTTCACCGACAATGGGCTCGTATAAATGTTTAAATTTAGCTATTAAGTTGTAAATGTTAATATTGTATAAGGGAATGTACAGGTTTCGATACATTTGATTTTCCAGCAAGATTCACTAACTCTATGATTACAAGGCACAGTGCAACTTCTGCTCCGCATTTTGCGATTAGTTCACAAGCAGCCTGGAAACTACCTCCCGTTGCAATCAAATCATCTACTAAAAGAACTCGCATGTTTCCCTTGACACTAGCTTGTTGTATTTCTAGTTTATCCTTTGTTAGAAAATGAAAGTTAATTATAAAACACATTCGCCATAAACTTCTTACTTACTCTCCATACTCCAATGAGTACTTAACAGTATGAAGTTTTCCTGGAAGCTTTCCCTTTTTACGAATAGGTACAAATGGTACTTGCAAATCTAATGCCAAAACTGGTCCAATTAGAAAACCCCTTGATTCAATACCTGCCACACATTCTATAGGAGGACCGATTTTCTTTGCGTAATTGTGTATTACCTCACGCAGCAGTAAATGTATTTGTGGTGAAAGTAGTAGAGGAAAAATATCTCTGAAATTGTCGAAATATCTTAAAATTTGAATCTCAATTAACAAACATTATATGTATAATTTATAAATAGCGTTACCCTAAAGGCCGATTTATAACGCGATTTTAATCGCAATCGCAATTTTAGCCGTAATCGCAACAAAGTTGAAAGATACGATTTTCTGTGTTTAATTTATAACCCAATCGCAACCGTAATCGGAATCGTAAGGATCGTAAGAAGTTCGTCAACTTTCATCTCTTACAATCCGATCCTTACGATCGATCAATGGAAATGCATCGATAATCGAATGAATCCGATTGCTTCCGATTAAATAGTAATTTAGGCGGGCAATCTGGCCGGGATCACAGCTGATCACAGCCGGTCATATTTTAGTGTGGTATATGTGTAATAAATTAATAATATCTCCTAAATTCAGAACACCAATGTCATATTACACTGTCAGATATCAAAATAATTTCTTAACAGCCAGATGACAGCAGTTTTACGACGCCACTTGCGATCAGTTATAAAACAGCCCAATCAAAATCTTTACGATTCTTACGGTTACGATTACGACTAAAATTGCGATTGCGATTAAAATCGAGTTATAAATCGGCCTTAATTCGCAAATGTTGTAAATCTACTTTTTGTCAAAATTGAGATTTTAACACGATCTCGTTAACATACGACTAGGGATGGCAACGATATATCGATATATTAGAAATATCGATATATTCATGGAAAATATCGATATACAGTGTGTCCCAAAAAGTTTTATACAAATGGAGAAAAAGTTTATCTTACATTTCACAAAAAAAACTATTCTTTATAAAAAGCTCTGCATGACTTGTAGATCCATAATCAGGTACAAATTTTTTAAAAAATTGGCTGGAATACAGGGAGAATAAAAAATAATGATTTGGACGGAGAGCAAAATACGTTCAAACTGTAGTGGAGAAGCAAAATGTTCATTGAAATTGTAATTAAATAGCAAAAAGTTATGCACACTTGTAGATTATTGATATTACCAAATAAAAATTAAAAAATAAACACTTCAGCAATTGTTAGATAATTTATTTTTATAAAACATTGATAACCTTCTTTATCAATTTTTATCTGGGAATATCAATAATCTACAAGTGTGCATAATTTTTTGCTATTTAATTACAATTTCAATGAACATTTTGCTTCTCCACTACAGTTTGAACGTATTTTGCTCTCCGTCCAATCATTATTTTTTATTTTCCCTGTATTCCAGCCAATTTTTTAAAAATTTTGTACCTGATTATGGATCTACAAGTAATGCAGAGCTTTTTATAAAGAATAGTTTTTTTTGTGAAATGTAAGATAAACTTGTTCTCCATTTGTATAAAACTTTTTGGGACACACTGTATATTATATCGATATGATAATTCAATATATTGGTAAAAATATCGATATATTTTGCAAATAACCTTTCGATATATTTTTTAGCTTGTGCAGTTTTAAAGAACAATGTTACCGGTATCTTTATAGTGATGATACAGAAAACTACTTGAAATATTTTTTAATTTCTTTCATTTGACGCCTGCACTGCCCTCTAGTAAGTAGTAAAGAAAATAAGTTAGGTTGAACTTTTGCAGAAACCCACAATCATGCATCCCCATAAAATGTATTTTTAAAGATTAGCTATGTAAATCCCCGAACAAATTACATTATTGGTTTTATAAATGGCCGACACAAAGAACCAAAGAACTTTGTGAGTCATTCGTTCTTGTGACTTACGGAAGTAACGGTTTGATTTCTGAAGTGCGGTTTTGAAAATTATTGATTTTTTTAAATTGTGGCTTATGTTTTAAGTTATTTAATAAAATATCGTAACGGCACCACCGAAGAGCAATATTAGAAAATATTATTAGTTCTTATGTTATTCATTTTTGTGCGAGTAAATTAAAATCTGCCTTACTAATAAATTGAAATCTATTAAATATGCAGGGACTTATTTTTATTTACCTTTTTTTAACAATCAGTTAAATATATCGATATATGAATATATCGATATATTTCTAACCATATATGAATATATCGATATATTTCTAACGATATATGAATATATCGATATATTTCTAACGATATATCGAATGTATCGATATATGGTTAACGATATATCATATGAGTCGATATATCGATATATAATTTTTTTTGCCATCCCTACACACGACTAACCTACCTACTAAAGAAACTGTAGCGCAGAGACTAATAGGTTTCTATTATTAAAGGTCATTTTAGAAAACATTGTAACTCCGATACTTGCCAATTTGAATCACAGATTTGAATAAGAAATTATCGCAAGTCCTTCAGTTTACATGATCAAGTAAACAGCGTGTGCTGCACCTAATGAGAAAATATCATACATCCACTATTCAAAGGAGCTAATGTCATAAGTCCAGTATAAAACTAAAAACACAAATTTTTCCATTAAAATCATTCAAAATAATAAAAAGTATTATTATATTACCTGTAACGGTCCGTCAATCTTCGGGTTGGTCTGTAGTTGCTCTGCTTGACGGCGGTTCGGGTTTGCTCGTCGGAGTCCAGGTTCAGAAATAAAAGCGTCGATCACTTAGCAAATACAGTTTTATTTACAAAATAGTTCATATACACGCATCCACAAATTGGAATGTTTTTACTGTGGTAACACTCACGGACTGGTAAACGAAATGTTAAACTCTCGGACGGTATTTTCGGTAGCGGTAATATACGGTGTGTCTCGAGGATAACGGTAAACTACGCTGTGTCTTACAGACACTAATCGCAGGACGGTAGTTTCGGAAACAGTGTGTCTTACGGACACTAATCGCAGGACGGTGGTTCCGGAAACGGTATGTCTTACAGACACTAATCGCAGGACGGTGGTTCCGGAAACGGTGTATCTTACGGACACTAATCGCAGGACGGTAACGCACTGTGCATACGTTCCCACTCCGGGTCAGGATATGCGAGACACCCGCATTGGGATAAGAGAGAGTGAGAACCCACTCTTGGATCAGGATGTGTGAGACGCCCACACTCGGTAAGAGAGAGCGAACGAGACTCCCGTTCTATGATCAGGAAGTGCGAGACACCCGCACTCGGTAAGAGAGAGTGAGACTCCCACTCTGGGATCAGGATGTGTGAGACGCCCACACTCGGTAAGAGAGAGAGAGAGAGAGAGAGAACGAGACTCCCGTTCTATGATCAGGAAGTGTGAGACACCCGCACTCGGTAAGAGAGAGTGAGACTCCCACTCTGGGATCAGGATGTGTGAGACGCCCACACCTAGGTAAGAGAGAGAGAGAGAGAACGAGACTCCCGTTCTATGATCAGGAAGTGCGAGACGCCCGCACTAGGTAAGAGAAAGGTCAGGATAAAAACAGGAGCGGTTGCAGGTAACGCGAACGTAGCACAGATTGTTAAACGCGTTTGAGTCAAAACATCGACGGATGAATGACTCCGCGAACAACTGCATTCGAGCCACGTCCGGTGGCACGGAATGCCCCGTGCGTCACGTCCGGTGGCTTGATAGAGCGGCGGAGCCACGACCATCGGCTGAGCGAGCCGGTGAGCGACTAACTCAAACGGGCTCGCAGTGCGCCTTTATAGGCTAGCGCGTGGAGGGGGAGCCCTACTCCTTTCAGTTCTCCCACTCTGATTTGTATCTCTGCGCAAGGCATCCTAAATATACGGACTAAATAATATACAAAACTTAACTAAATATGTACAAAAATAGTAACGGAGTGGTCACTTCGTTACATACCTAATTCAACAACAAAAAAATGTACAGTAAATAAACAAACTGTCATTAAAGTTTTTATCGTCTCCTGTAAAATTAGTAAAAATGAACTTACATTTGCGAATTAGGGTAACGAATTAAGCTTGTCGCTGTTAATATGAGTTGAGGAAATATGTATCTACCTAAAAAGTATTCCTTTCTTTGGAAAATCAGGATAGCTCATCACGTGCTTTTTAATAATTTCAATTTTATCGGCATCTTGATCGGACATTTTCTAAATTTCTCAATGAAAAGAAATTACGATATTCATATAACATAACCTCAAAGAAATATGTTTAGTTTGTCTCATCGACGGCTAATCAAGATAGACTGGTAATGCCATAGACAAA